>CM055875.1:1495000-1567500 GCA_029582165.1 Portulaca oleracea
CACACTGAAAGAGAATAAGAAAGTGATTAAAAGAGAGAAAGATGAGAGAATTCAGTAGAGATTTTACTCTATTATTTGAATGAGATGTTACTTCCTATATATAGAAATAAACATACATTGAAAATTCTACTTTATGTGAGAGTTTTCATTATTTCTTTGGAGAAATTGTCCATTACTAGTAGTGGAGAAATGTCAATCAAATGTCTTGGGAAGAAGTCTTCTTTAAATGTAAAACTTGCCAATGCCAATTGTAGTGAAGTTTGTAATTTTGTGCCGACAAATAGTTCTTGCCGACAAATAGTACTTGCAAGGTAAAATGAGGTTAGTAAAAATTTTGGTCCTTACTTTTTCCAGGAGGTAAATCCTCCACGCTGGTATCAGAGCCATGGACGTCTAAATAAGAAAATAGTTAGCTGCAATAGTAGCATACAGGCATCCGGTGAGTGTTGGCGTTGGTCAGCCGTAAAGCCGTTGGTCAGCCATTAAAGGTAGTCCCGGAAGGTAGTCCCGTCAGTCCCCTCTGTCTGCATTACTTTGCTTTAATTATTGTCTTAGTGCATTAGCCATGACATCTAAACTAAGAAAACTATTGTCTTTTAATTCTGATAGTATTAATACTAGAGATATAGTAAACAATAATTAAGTTAGAATTGGGCCTATGATTAAGTATTAATTATAGAAATTGTATTAATAATAAAGTACTTACAAAATGTAACTCACACTGAAAGAGAATAAGAAAGTGATTACAAGAGAGAAAGATGAGAGAATTCCGTAGGGATTTCACTCTCTTATTTTTCGATGATCCCTTTGAATGAGATGCTACTTCCTATATATAGAAATAAACATACATTGAAGATTCTTCTTTATGTGAGAATTTTCATTATTTCTTTAGAGAAATTGTCCATTACTAGTAGTGGAGAAATGTCAATCAAATGTCTTGGGAAGAAGTCTTCTTTAAATGTAAAACGTGTCAATGCCAATTGTAGAGAAGTTTTCAATTTTGGGCCGACAAATAGTTCTTGTCGACTATAGTATTTGCAAGGTAAAATTAGGTTAGTAAAAATTTTGGCCCTTACTTTTGCCAGGAGGTAAATCCTGCACGCTAGTATCAGAGTCATGAACGTCTAAATAAGCAAATAGTTAACTGCAATAGTAGCATAAAGGCATCTGGTGGGTGTTGGCATTGGTCAGGCGTTGGTCAGCCGTAAAGCTGTTGGTAAGCCATAAAAGGTAGTCCCGACTATTTGCATTACTTTGCTTTAATTATTGTCTTAATGCGTTAGCCATGGCATCTAAACTAAGAAAATTATTGTCTTTTAATTATGATAGTATTAATACTAGAGATATAGTAAACAGTAATTAAGTTAGAACTGGGCCTATGATTAAGGCTCCCAGTCCTGATGAATACCATAGTTGGAGTATACCTAAGGTAGATGTGAGCAGCATTTACAAAATTGGAACTTTTGATTTCTCAACCACTTATTCCGTAAAAACTCATGAAGAAATTATAAGTTTACAAAATGGTTTACAAACTATTTCGTTAATAAAACCATAATATATAGAAAGCCACTTAAAGGCTAAATATAGATTCATGCATATTGGTTTGGTTCAAGTAGCAGTTGAGCCATTTGTCAAAAGAGGTGTCAATGCTCCAATTTATTTGGCACTCAGAGATAAAAGGCTTAAGCGTTACAAAACTTCTCTATTAGCCATGGTCCATACCAATATTCATAATGGTCCTATATTTTTTTAATTGTTATCCTGATTTTCCTGTTGATTTAATTTGTCCAATGACATTAGAGGCTTTGAAACTTGATGCTCATATTCAAGGAGATGAATTTCATGATTTCAAAATATTTTGCTGTTATGTATCGAGTTTATTTTCGACTTATGTCAACAAATTTAAACATTAAATATTTAAGCCCTCTTCCCTCTAATTCAAAAGAAACAATTTTATTACAAATTGCTGACGACAAACCAACTGTTTTCACACCAAAGCTTTTGAAGTGGGATGAAATTACAATCCCAGATGAACTTGAAATAGAAAATGCTCAATCTACCGCTCAGTTGGAAGAAAAGGACATAGACCAAATCATAGAAGAACCTGATGGTCGGGTTATTCTACGATTTAAATCTATGAGGGAACAAACCTCTCGTCCTAGTTCTTCCTTTGCTGAAGATCTTTTTCAGATTACCCTTCTAGTCGCTCTGAATATTTTAATAATTCTCAGCGCTTTCGATTTACGAATCCTATCCCTGAACCTGTTACTAATGATCCTCCTTCTCCTACCTCGTCAGGTGTAGGTGGTGGTATAAATGTTCTTACAAAATTAGGTTTTCAAATAGATTGGTCTTTTCTAAAGGAAGATTATTATTCCTTTACAAATAAAACCAATCGTGATTGGTTTGAAGTTCTACATAAAGACTTTAAATCATACATTAAACAAGCATGGATAGTTGATATGGAAAGCCTATCTACTAATATTTCTTTCTTTACATGGTTCCAGACTTTTACTTCAAAGAAAGGAATTCTTCAGCCTTACACCATCCCTCCTATCAATGTTCAAGCCAATCTTTTTCGTAATTGGCATTTAGAGGATGGGGCGACCGTCACAAAGATACATCCACCATCCACCCAGGCTATGGACAGGGCCGCAAGCACACGGTGTACATAGTAGCACGTCAAGGTCGATCCCACATGGACTCAATCTAACAACGCATTTAACTAACTCTCTATATGATTGCTAATCTAATAGGTTTTGGTTTTTGAAAGGTTTTAGAAAACTAATTAAACTAATAAAGCAAGGAAATCAATCACAGATTCTATCAAGAGAGAAAGACTTCTATGGAGATGCTAACCTAACAACAAGTTCGATTACTAAAACCTAGCCTGCACAATCATACATTCAAGAATGAATCAAGGACAATAACCATAAGAACTCTACTGCTCTTTCGATGCAAATAGAATTACCTCGATAACCTAAATTACAATTTTCGTATGCTTCTCAAGTTAATCAACGTTGAAGGTCTCAAATGTTTTGGTTATCAAAAGGTTCCCTAGTATGCTATTCTTTTCTCAAATTTCACAAAACTAGGTAGAACGGTTGGTAGTCAGATTACCCTAATTCATCTTTCAGTACTTCTTAGGTTAATCTCAAACTTACAAGTAACCAAGGCCTTAAGAACACTCATAAACATGGAAAACACAACCTTCTATTGAATATAATCAAGAATTCATGTACAAACTAGAAACATTCAATCAAATCACATTGTTTCGGGTTGCAAAACCCTAGAAAACTAAGGAACTACTGACTCATTATCAATGAAAGCATGAAACAAGTTCCAATCAATATAACTGATTCTCAAAATACTAAAAGGAAGAACAAACATGTGAAGAATACGTCCCGATTGAGTCTTCCGATCTCGAGGCAGAACCTTCTCCGTGAATGTCGCCACTTCCTTCTCGATTCTTGATCATTGCCTCTCTTGAATCAATTCGATCTTGAATCTTGATGGTGGAATAATAATAAAACTAGGAATTATTATTCTAGACCCACTCCTCCGGACATACAATATGAGGACAGAGGATAATTTGCAGCTGGGCATTATGATGGAAACTCTATCTATGAATGGAATATAGATGGGAAATCAGAACATGAAATCCTTTCTACCCTTCATGAGATGGGGATGACATCAACTGCTTATAAGGCTAGAAATTACACACCTAGAAATATAGCCATTGCTATATCCTTGGGATTTACATGACAACTAAAGAATTGGTGGGCCAATTTTTTAACCTTAGAACAAAGAGTCTCAATTTTGAACCATAATACAGAAGGAAGATATGATGGTAATGAGCTCTTTATCCACACCATTACCCTCCATTTTATAGGAAACCCAAATGACGCTCAAGCCACAACCAAATCTGTCCTTATTAATCTACGTTGTCCAACCCTAAGTGATTATAGATGGTACAAAGGTGTCTTCCTTACAAATGTTTTAAAAAGAGAAGATGGAACTCAAGGGTTTTGGAAAGTACGCTTTGTGGCTGGTCTTCCGAAACTCTTTGGTGAAAGAGTTCTTTCAAAATTACGTTTTCTTTTAAACACGGAGGACATTCCTTTCCATCCTCTTACCTTTGGCCAATTATTTGGAGTTGTCAAAACGGAGGGACTTGCTCTCTACAACGACTTAAAACTCCAAGCTAAATATTTATCAGAATTATCTCAATCTTGAAAAGAGATGGGAACATTCTGTGAAGCATTTGGTGTAACGCCCCGACCCCTCCCGGGTCACGGACATTACCGATAACTGCTTCAAGGATCGGTGACTGGCCCCACAAATCACCACGAGTCTTTCCAGCGTGCTTCGTCCTCGCTCACATGTTGTCCGGGAAAACTTCCCAGGAGGTCACCCATCCTTGGACCACTCCCAACCAAACAAGCTTAACTGAGGAGTTCCCAACGGATGAGCTACCATAAAAGAAGGTGCACATTGGTGATATGAGTAGTCATTTCAATCTTTTTAAGTCACACTTTAACCATATACCAGGGGTGTTACATTTGGTATAGTGAAGATTGCGGCCCGTTCTTCCATATCCAAAAAGGCTCAAAAAGCACTTTCTAAAAAACTTAAAGGACCCCAACACACTAGTGTTAGCCCACAAATCACTAAGCCCCCTCCTCTTCTTAAGAAGAATAAGAGCAATAAAAAGAAGGTAATCTGCTACAAATGTGGCAAACCGGGTCATAAAGCTTTTCAGTGTAAAACTGAGAAGAAAATAAATGAACTATTTGCCCATGAACCAGACTTATAAAAGAAGCTCTTATCAATCCTTACTCAAGATGTATTTGATTCAGATAAGGATGATGACTACTATCTTGAAACAGAGGAAGAAGATTCTGAGTATGAATCATCTCCAATCCAACAATTAAACGTTATTACCAATAGGTCGCAGAAAGAATTCCTTCTAGACCTTATAGGAAAGATTTCTGATGATGAAACCAAGAGAGAGTATTTAGAGAAATTGAAAAGCAACTGATTTTAGAAGAAGAACAAAAGCCTTTCAGCTTTTCTAAAGAAACTCCAAACCTCTCTAAACTTTACCACAAGTTCCCTATACAAAATCCTTTCCAATCAATCTCCACAAAAGAACTTCAAACTGAAGTAAATGAGCTCAAAGTACAAGTTTGAACTCTTAAACAAGAAATCCTTGATTTAAGAGCAAAAGAGTTGGAATTTGAAACTAAATTTACTTTGATAGAAAATCAATTTCCTAGTTCTTCCAAAGCTCCTTCTAATACAGTTTTTATTCCTTGTATTTCTGAAAATAATACTTCTGAACTTTCAGATAATTCATTTATACAAACAATTTCTCAAGTCACTTTCCAAAAATGGTATTATGTAGTTAAGCTTGTTGTAAATGACTTTTCTGCTAACCTAGTTGTTCTTATTGATAGTGGAGCTTACCAAAATTGCATTCGTGGAGGTATTGTTCCTACAAAATTTTGTGAAAGAACAAAAGAAAATCTTCATAGTGCAAATGGTGAGCTTTTACAAATTAAATATAAACGTAAGAAATGTTATATTCAAAATAATGATTATTGTTTTAAAAGTATATTTTTAATGAGTTAATTACATTTACCCTACCTAACTTATGTGGTAATAATTTTTACACACCCGACATTTGAGAAATAATTTTCACCCTACCTGACATTTAAGTGGTCATAAATTTAAAGCCCCTCAGGTATGTCATAATTAATTTTTTATTGACCTTTCCGGTGAACTGTAAAAAAATAAATATGAAGTGACCTTTTGTAACAGCCCGCTCTAATCCATAGTGATTATTGTTGCTAATCAAACGTAATTATTTAATTCGTGCTTTTAGATGATTTTCTTTCTCTTGGACGAAATTAGTATGCGAGTGTTAATCTTATGGAAGGAGGAAGTGTTGTTGTGATGATTTTACATCTTTATGAAATTTGGAGTTATGATCTAATATGAGGACCAAGAGATTTTTAATGTATGGGTGCATAGGTATTGGTGTTCAATATCGAAAAGCACTAAGGTTGAGCTTAAAATAGAGGAAATATCTTCACCGTTTTCGAGGTACTATCTGGTTTGGCTTATCAATAAGTTTCGAGGACGAAACTTCTTTTAAGGGGGGTAGACTGTAACAGCCCACTCTAATCCATAGTGATTAATGTTGCTAATCAAACGTAATTAATTAATTCGTGCTTTTATTTCGTCTAACTGCGTGTTTTGCAGGACTTGAACAGTGCAACGACCATCGATGTCCAGTATGGTAATCTCGATAGATACTTCTCCAATAGTATTTTCGATCTTTCCTAGTAAACCAAACCATAATATTTAGGTCCTTGGTCTGACAATTTCTCATTTGGGAGTTTATTCGGATTATTAATAGTCGAGAAGCGAGGACTCGTGACATTGTTTATTATGGATAGTTTCTCATAGTTTCGTTTCGTAAAATTTTATTCGGGAACCCAAATTAACAGTATCGGGTTAAGGGAAGAATAATTACAAGAGGAGTGGTAAACGAAGGTTTTATTAAGAGATTGGGTCTGATTCATTTTTTTTTCTTTCTTTTCAGCCCAACACATTGGAAGAGTTAAACCCCATTTCTTTTTTTAAATAGGAGAGTTATATAATATATGAAAACAAAATCAGCTCAATTGAGCTGTATCAAGAACATAAAAGACAAGAGAAGAGACAATACAATGTGTGCCCTTTATTTCATGGGGAAAATAGAAGAGGAACCACCCTGTTTATTGGGAAACAAACGAGAGAAAAAGAAAAGGAAGAAAGAAAGAATAGAAAAGAAAGAAAAAGAAAAAGAGCTAACAAACTAACTAACAACTAACAAAACTACCTAAAACTAACTAAGAAATAGAGAGTATATATCTTAACACCCCCCCCTCGAATTGGAGGTGGGTGAACCCCCAATTTGTGCAAAAGAGTATGATGTTGGAAGCCTGATAAAGGCTTTGTAAGGATGTCTGCAAGCTGAGTTTTTGTAGATGTATGCTCCAAAGATATTAATGCATCTGCAAGCTTCTGTCTGATAAAATGGCAGTTAATTTCTATGTGTTTAGTCCTCTCGTGAAAAATCGGGTTCTTAGCTATATAAATTGCTGCCTGATTGTCACATTTCACAGGTATGGGGTTGATATGTTCAACTTTCAACTCATGAAATAATCAGCTCAACCAAGCCAATTCAACAACCAATCTTCTTAAACTTCTGTATTCAGCCTCAGTTGATGATAGAGAAACTGTTGGGTGCTTTCTAGATTTCTAGCTGATCAAGGTGTTTCCAAGGAAAACTAAAAGCCCATTAATAGATCTTCGAGTGTGTCTACATGCTCCCCAATTAGAGTCACTATAGGCACTGAGTTTAAAGTTGTCTTCTTTATGGATCAAAATGCCCAGGTTAGGATTCCCTTGAAGGTATCTGAGAGTGTGAATGGCAGCCTTCCAGTGTTGATCTATTGGCTCTTTCAGGTACTAACTTAAGCGTTGAACTGTGAAGGCAAGATCGGGTCTTGTATTGACTAAGAAATTGAGTTTTCCAATTAGCTTTCTATACACAGTAGGATCTTCTAGGGGAGTACCTGAATTAGGAAGCAATTTAATATTAACATCCATGGGACAAATAACATATTTATATGAAGTATCCAGAAACTCATGAAGAAGATCTTTAACAAAATTTGCTTGAGATAGAATAACTCCCTGTGGACTGTGGATGATTTCAAGACCAAGGAAAAAGTGAGCAGTCCCTAAATCCTTGATTTTGAAAGCTGTGTCTAGGTGTGCTTTCAGATCAGAAATTTCCTCATGGTTATCCCCTGTGACTAATATATCATCAACATACACAGCTAAAAATACACATTTGTCAGAATCCTTTTTATAGAATAGGGAGTAGTCATTTTCTGATGCTTGTATCCTCTCTTGTACAGGACTTCTGTTAGCTTAGCATACCATTGTCTTGATACCTGTTTCAGGCCATAAAGTGACTTCTTTAACCTGCACACAACATTGGGTATATCAGAAAAGACTCCTTTTGGCAGTTCCATGTAGATTCCTCATGCAAATCTCCATGGAGAAAAGCATTGTTCACATCTAGCTGTTGCAAGCACCATCCCTTTTTCACAGCTACAGAAAGCAATGCTCTTATTGTAGTCATCTTAACAACTGGAGAAAAAGTCTCATTATAGTCTATGCCAGCTTTCTAAGTAAAACCTCTAACCACAAGTCTTGACTTAAACCTTTCAATACTGCCATCTGATTTCCTCTTGATCTTATAAACCCACTTACAGTCAATGGGTTTCTTTTTGTCTGGGAGTGACACAATTTCCTAAGTATTGGTGTCAGAAAGTGCTTGCAACTCTTGTTTCATGGCTTTCCTCCATTCTTCCCTTGAATTTGCTTCTTCATAAGTTTGAGGTTCTTTCTCATTATGATATTGTATTAGAGTATTAAGAGTGCTGCAATCAGAAAGCCTTTTGGGCTCACAATATAGGTTAGCGACACTTGAAAAACAAGTTTCATAATCTTTCAAATAAGTGGGATGCTTGTCTAATCTTATTGATCTCCTTACAGGCTGTGTCAGTTCATTAGTCATGGTATTATTGGATTCATTAGTGTTTTGACTGTTGTTTCTGCAGGGATCATCTGGATCAGAGGGTGAGTGATGGTTATCAATGGCAAATCTGTAACACCCCGACACCTCCCGGGCTGCGGACATTACCGATAACCGCTACAAGGATCGATGACTTGCCCCACAAATCACCACCAGTCTTTCCAACGTGTTTCGTCCTCGCTCACACGCTGCCCGGGAAAACTTCCCAGGAGGTCACCCATCCTTTGACTACTCCCAGCCAAGCACGCTTAACTGAGGAGTTCCCAACGGATGAGCTACCATAAAAGAAGGTGCACCTTGGTGATATAAGTAGTTATTTCAAACCTTTTAAGCCATACTTTAACCACATATCCGGGGTGTTACAGTCACCCCCACTTAAACGCACAACATCCTCGTTGTGCCACAATCCAATCTAGAATCTTTGCCCCGCTAGGTGACTGCCCATGGCTCTCTCGTCCACTGGCGCAGCTCACGGTCACGGGTCGGCTCTGATACCATCTGTAACGCCCTGACACCTCCCGGGCCGCGGACATTACCGATAATCGCTTCAAGGATCGATGACTGGCCCCACAAATCACCACCAGTCTTTCCAGCGTGTTTCGCCTCGCCACACGCGCGAAAACTTCAGAGGTCACCCATCTCGACTACTCACCAAGCACGCTTAACTGAGGAGTTCTCAACGGATGAGCTACCAAAAAAGAAGGTGAACCTTGGTGATATAAGTAGTCATTTCAATCCTTTTAAGCCATACTTTAACCACATATCCGGGGTGTTACAACATCCTATTTATGAGATAAGTAGCAGTGAGGATGCTATCCCCCCAGAATCTTAGGGGAAGGTTTGATTGAAACATTAGGGCTCTAGCAACTTCAAGGATATGCTTGTGTTTCCTTTTAACCACCCCATTTTCTGTTGGGGTCTTTGTGTCAGCTGGTTTGATGTAAAATGCCATTTGTGTCGAAGTAGGTCATGGCAATCTTATTTTTTCCTATTTCTAATGCATTGTCAGACCTTATTTTCTTAACAACCAGATCAAACTGTGTGTTTGGCCATGGAGATAAAAGATTGAATTAAACCAAAGGCTTCATCCTTAGTGGTCATTAAGTGGGTCCAAGTGCATCTAGTGAAGTCGTCTACAATGGTTAAGAAGTACCTGTGACCTGAGTGGGTTGGAATGTGAAAGGGACCCCATGTATCTGTATGTATCAAATCAAAAGGTGCAACAGTTGATATATTACTGGTATTAAAGGGCAAGCAGTGTTGCCTTGCTTTTGGGCAAGTATCACAAATAACTTGAGAGGATAAAGAAATATTTGGTATCAACCTCATTTTATTAAAAGGTATATGTCTTAATCTATGATGCCATACATCACTCTTTATTGATACTAAAGCATTACTATTTACTAAAGATGCACTGTCTTGATTTCTTGAGATTTGGCCTATCATTTTGTCATCCAAAAAGTAGAGGCCATAAGCTTCCTTACCAAGAACCAAAGGCCCCTTCACAAGATGGCCCTACAAGATACACTCAGTCTTAGTGAAGGTTATATGACACTGAAATTTATGAGATAATTTTTTCACAGAGATCAGATTAAACTTAAAGTGTAGGACATATAGTACATCTGTCAAAATTAAATCATCAGTAAGGTGCAATTCTCCTTGTTTTGTAATTTTTACTTTGTCACCATTTGGTAGAGTGATGTCAATGGGATTTTTAAGGACTCTCAGACATTCTAAAGCTGTTTCACTATTGCACATATGGTCACTAGCCCCGGAATCTAAAATCCAAGCATTTTCTAAAGCAACACATGCATAGCTGACACCATTAGATAAATAATGCTGAGAAGGCAAACAGATGTTACCACACATGGCATCATTCTCTGCCTTGCTTGTATCTTGTGTGTTCAAACTTGCCATGAGTTGTTGTAGTAACTGCTTAGCTTGTTCTCGGTTCAAGTGCATATTCCCTGCTGTTGTTGAACTCTTCTCAAGGGCTAAAGTGTCTGATGAAGAGGTTACAAATTCCACTTCATTCCAGGCATGGTTAACTACCCTTCTTGTTGCACCTTGCTGTCTTTGTCTATTCTGATTTCTTAGATGATTGGGAGGAAATCCATGTAGCCTATAACATTTATCAATGGTGTGGCCGTTTCTTTTAAATTGGTCACAGAATAGGGTCTTCTTGGGTTCATTCTTTCCTCTCTCATTTGCTGTCCTAGGAGAGCCACCACCTTGATTGTTTCTTGATGCATAGAAAGTAGCAGAATCAGACATAAACTGACTGTTATCATATACTTGCCTTTGTTTTTCTTCTTGACTGAGGATAGAATACACTTGACTAAGAGAGGGAAGTGGAGACATCATCAAGATATTGCCTCGAACAGTCATGTAACTACCATTCAATCCCATTAGAAATTGTAGTTTCTGCTCTTCAAAGTGCATCTCAATTCTTTTGTTTATTCTTGGATCACATGTACACTTTCCACATTGACAGCTTGGAAAGTTGCTGACAGAACCAACTTCATCCCATAGTTTCTTGGATCACATGTCTTGAGAAAGCTTTGAGACTTCTTGTTGCACAGAGAAAAGCTTGGCCTTATTGCTTTGGCTAAACCTTTATGTCAACTCTTTCCACAGGTCTTGGGCTAATGTGGAGTATAATACAATGTCTCTTATGTTCTTGGATAAAGAATTGAGTATCCAAGACAAAACCATATCGTTCCCTCTCTTCCAATATGGAACAAGAGGTGAGTCTTCTGCAGGTTTTGTTAAGGATCCATTAATGAAAGATAACTTGTACTTAGCTGACAGAGCAATGGTGGCAGATCTCCTCCAAGCATCAAAGTCTTCTCCATTAAAAAGATCAGCGACCAAGGATAGACCTGGTTGATCAGAGGGGTGGATGAAAAGAGGATCACATGGGCCTATGATGGGTAGTCTGCTCAATGGCTTAGGAGAAGGAGTGGATGGACTCTCGGCTTCTGGGGTTGATGGGCTCTCAGACATGTTTCTTGTGCAGGATCAGAATATTGAAGGCTCTCATACCATGAAAACAAAATCAGCTCAATTGAGCTGTATCAAGAACATAAAAGAGAGGAGAAGAGACAATATAATGTGTGCCCTTTATTCCATGGGAAAAATAGAAGAGGAGCCACCCTATTTATAGAGAAACAAACAAGAGAAAAAGAAAAGGAAGAAAGAAAGAACAAAAAAGAAAGAAAAAGAAAAAGAGCTAACAAACTAACTAACAACTAACAAAACTACCTAAAACTAACTAAGAAATAGAGAATATATATCTTAACATATATATCCCCTTTTCAAAGTACAGACTCATTTCTTTTTCAAACCCAACCTTCTATTTCACATGGCTTTTCCTCTCACTGTCTCTCGCCTCCTCGTTGCTCCATCCGCCGCCACGCATTCTGCGCGCCGAGCTCCTGTGGCGGCTCTGCCTGCCATCGACTGGTGGTCATTGGCCACCACGTCCTCCCTTTAATCCCTGTGCATCTCTTCTCTTTTGAGGTATATCATAAACCCTAATTTCATAAATCAAGTTCTTTGAATTGGATGATTCAAACCATGAATTTGTTGGTTTATTTTACTTGTACTAGATAGTAGTAAGAATGAAGGTTTTCATCTTGAGTTTTGATTGATAATTAGAAGTGGATTTCTTTTAGTGTCTTATGATGCACCTAAGATGTTCGATGAAATGTCTCATAAAGAATGGATTAAGATTGGATGAGTATGACTTGGTTGGAATTGTGTTTAAAGGTATGGTTGAATATGGATTTTGTTATTCTAAGACATGCACGTCAACTTTGATGATTAATTTACTGTGAAAGGTTAAGTCTTATGGATAATTATAGTTGCATGTACTTGGATTAAGGTTAGATTGCCAAATTATTGAGTATTATGGTGTTTGATGATGTACTTATGAAGAATCATGCTTAGGATGATGAGATATGTCAAGATTATGCCTTGCATGTATAAAACATGGTTAGTGATGCAAGAATTCTGGATGTTTTTAATGCTGGAAGTTGAGTATTGATGCTTAAGAAGTGATTTGGGAAAGATTAGTGTAGAATACTTAAGTTTAAGATGCATGCAAACCCAAATAAAGGGTGAATTTCAGGTCTGGTTGCAATCTGAAAATTTCAGGGGGTGTGAAATGTGAATTTAGTCTATTTTGGGGCATTAATAGGTAGCCTATGATGTTAGCTAAACCCTGGTTTTCGAATCACGAGGTTTCGATATGTATAGCAAAAGTTATGCCCAAAACCGTGAGGCGCCGCACCTTAATACGAATTCTGGAGGCATTCTGGGAAATTCATTTTCTCATCTATTTAGAGACCTTTTTGGGTGAGGTTTTCAACATGAAATGTTTAGAGGATTCATTAAGCTCTCCGGAAAGGTAAGTTGCGTAGCCATACGATGTCGGGAGTGACAGTTATGAGTTTCTGATTATGAGGTAGTAATCTGAGATTACCCAGAAACTTATTTTGATTGCTCTGTATTCTTGGCCACAGTCAGACCATTTCTCATGCTCAAATAAATTTGTGGTTAAAATGAAAGTGTTGTACATTCCACAAGCTTTCCGAAATGGGGTCTTGGGCATTCATTGGACAAAGGGAGAGGAAGTTATGGCCCATTCTTTTTAGCTATGCAATTAAATTCTGCCCAAAAATAATGGTAACCATAGCATATTCTAGACACTTTTAGGACCTTTTCTGAGGCTTGTATGAGTTTAAGTTCAACATACGAGTTGTAGTATGCATTTCAAGCTTCCCATAGACTATTCTTGTGCACTCCAACGATACTTGGAGATTGATTTATAGGCTTCTGAAACACCACTCCCATACATGTTTTCCCTAAGAAAGCTCTCTTCTTTATCTTATTTCAATTCCATCTTTTCACGTATTCTTAGTTTAAGCTTTAACTAGGAAGTTGTGAGGCATAATCCGAACCTTCCAAAGAGTCCTTGTGCAAGGTCTTCCAAGATGTGTAAAAAGAGTTACACCTTCTAAGTGTTGTGGAAATTCGTGGAATCTTTCAACTCATCTAGTTTTGATTTAGTAATTCTTCAAGGAAATCTTCCCTTTTAAGAGCTCAATCTAAGTCTTATCCTTATTCTTTCTCAAGTTAACTCCAAGGGGTCGTTGCTGCTGCCTGTTCAAGTGCTAGTGGTCCTTCAAGCGGTCCTGTTCAAGGTACGCATATTGCCTACCTTTCCCAAGCTTGTTTTATACTGATGTTTTATGATAATGTTTTATGTTGATGATTTCATGATGTTTAATACAAGGAAAGTTTATGATTTTGTTCTTTCAATGACTAGGTCTCTTATTATATGGTGCTATTCGCACTGAGGTACTTTCGATGTCGATGGACATCTGTCATGCGACCTGGCCAGTGTCTATGATGAGGTCTATAACGAGGTCTATGATGAGGTCTATAACGAGGTTTATGATGAGGTCTATAACGAGGTCTATATTGAGGTCTATGATGATGATGATGACGACGATGTGTATGATGATTATGTTTATCTATTTCTTTGGCTGTTGAAGAGTTTTTATGACTTGTTTATGTTTTCATTTTTCAAAAGAATTTTAGTAATGCGCGAACTAAACTGAACTGCGAAAGTTTTACATTGTAGGGGCATGTGTACTGAGTTTAGCCAACTCATTTGCGAAGTTTTCTGTTTTTTGTTTTAGGACGTGTTCTCTCTAAGGGCGACAAGCTCCCAGGTCCGAAGAAGTAAGTGAGGTGTCATCTCCAGTTAAGGTGGGTGTTCGGTAACAAGAATAGGAGCTCTCCCGCTTGGATGGTGATGATGAATCTCTCCTCTTTTGAAGTGTAGGATGGTTTTAAATATTTTGATGAATAGATCAAAACCTTAAGTTGTGGTTTGTCTAGGTTTGTTGTTTATGATGTTAAAGGTTGTAAATGAAGTATGAGTTTGCTTAGGATATGTATGATTGTGTTGATAGTATGTTAAGCCTTGTCCATGATCATAGACAGCGGTGATGCCTCCGGATTATAATCCCGCTGTGCTAATCTTTGGGTTAGTAGATGTTTTGTCTTAATACGATGGTTATGAATATGGGGGCGTTACAGTTATCGTATCAGAGTGGGGTTATAAGAAGATTTTTGGAGAAACTAGAGTTTTGAGATACATGGTGATAAGTTTTGGAACATGGATGAAAATACTAGCGTGGACTATTGGTTGGTTGCGCATGAGGCTCTATGGATGAAATTGTAGTGTGAAATAGTTTTATGCACGTGAAAATTATACAATCAATAAGTTGGGAAAGTCCAATTTATAGGGGAAACTTTGCCGAAATCTCCCAAGGACTTAGGGCGTTCTAGGTGATTTATTGATGGACTATATGTTTTATATAAGTTATATTGTGTTATGGAGGAATTTTATGGATGAGTTCTTTCCTTTTAGATGATTTTCTTTCTCTTGGACGAAATTAGTATGTGAGTGTTAATCTTATGGAAGAAGGAAGTGTGGTTGTGATGATTTTACGTCTTTATGAAATTTGGAGTTATGATCTAATATGAGGACCAAGAGATTTTTAATGTATGGGTGCATAGGTGCTGGTGTTCAATATCGAAAAGCACTAAGGTTCATCTTAAAATAGAGAAAATATCTTCACCGTTTTCGAGGTACTATCAGGCTTGGCTTATCGATAAGTTTCGAGGACGAAACTTCTTTTAAGGGGGTAGACTGTAACATCCCGCTCTAATCCATAGTGATTAATGTTGCTAATCAAACGTAATTAATTAATTCGTGCTTTTATTTCGTCTAACTGTGTGTTTTGAAGGACTTGAACAGTGCAACGGTCATCGATGTTCCAGTATGGTAATCTCGATAGATACTTCTCCAATAGTATTTTCGATATTTCCTAGTAAACTAAACCATAGTATTTAGGTCCTTGGTATGGCAATTTCTCATTTGGGAGTTTATTCGGATTATTAATAGTCGAGAAGCGAGGACTCGTGACATTGTTTATCATGGAAAGTTTCTCATAGTTTAGTTTCGTAAAATTTTATTCGGGAACCCAAATTAACGGTATCGGGTTAAGGGAAGAATTATTACAAGAGGAGAGGTAAACGAAGGTTTTATTAAGAGATTGGGTTTGATTCATTTTTTTTTCTTTCTTTTCAGCCCAATACATTGGAAGAGTTAAACCCCATTTCTTTTTTTAAATAGGAGAGCTATATAATATATATCCCCTTTTCAAAGTACAGACTCGTTTCTTATTCAAACCCAACCATCTATTTCACATGGCTTTCCCTCTCACTGTCTTTGTGTCTCCCTGTCGTTCCCCCCTCTGCCCGCCACGCGGCTGCCGGTGCTGGAGCTCCCAAGGGCGGCTTTGCCTGCCGTCGACTGGTGGTCATCGGCCACCACGTCCTCCCTTTAATCCTTGTGCATCTCTTTTTCTTGAGGTATATCATAAACCCTAATTTCTTAAATCAAGTACTTTGAATTGGATGATTCAAACCATGAATTTATTGGTTTATTTTACTTGTACTAGATAGTGGTAAGAATGAAGGTTTTAATCTTGAGTTTTGATTGATAATTAGAAGTGGATTTCTTTAAGTGTCTTATGATGCACCTAAGGTGTTCAATGAAATGTCTCATAAAGAATGGATTAAGATTTGATAAGTATGACTTGGTTGGAATTGTGTTTAAAGGTATGGTTGAATATGGATTTTGTTATTCTAAGACATGCACGTCAACTTTGATGATTAATTTACTGTGAAAGGTTAAGTCTTATGGATAATTATAGTTGCATGTACTTGGATTAAGGTTAGATTGCCAAATTATTGAGTATTATGGTGTTTGATGATGTACTTATGAAGAATCATGCTTAGGATGATGAGATATGTCAAGATTATGCCTTGCATGTATAAAACATGGTTAGTGATGCAAGAATTCTGGATGTTTTTAATGCTGGAAGTTGAGTATTGATGCTTAAGAAGTGATTTGGGAAAGATTAGTGTAGAATACTCAAGTTTAAGATGCATGCAAACCCAAATAAAGGGTGAATTTCAGGTCTGGTTGCAATCTGAAAATTTCAGGGGGTGTGAAGTGTGAATTTAGCCTATTTTATGGTATGAATAGGTAGCCTAAGATATTATCTAAACCCTAGTTTTTGAATCACGAGGTTTCGATATGTATAGCAAAAGTTATGCCCAAAACCGTAAGGCGCCTCACCTTAATACGAATTCTGGAGGCAGTCTGGGAAATTCATTTTTTTCATCTGTTTAGAGACCTTTATGTTGAGGTGTTCAACATGAAATGTTTAGAGGATTCATTGAGCTTTCCGGAAAGGTGAATTGCGTAGCCATACGATGTCGGGAGTGAGAGTTATGAGTTTCCGATTATGAGGTAGTAATCTGAAATTACCCAGAAACTTATTTTGACTGCTCTGTATTCTTGGCCACAATCCGACCATTTCTCATGCTCAAATCAATTTGTGGTTAAAATGGAAGTTGTTGTACATTCCACAAGCTTTCCGAAATGGGGTGTTGGGAATTTATTGGACATAGCGAGAGGAAGTTATGGCCCATTCTTTTTAGCTAAGCAATTAAATTCTATCTAGAAATAATGGTAACCATAGCATATTCTAGACACTTTTAGGACCTTCTCTGAGGCTTGTATGAGTTTGAGGTCAACATACAAGTTGTAGTATGCATTTCAAGCTTCTCATAGACTACTCTTGTGCACTCCAACCATACTTGGAGATTGATTTATAGGCTTCTGAAACATCACTCCCATACATGTTTTCCCCAAGAAAGCTCGCTTGTTTATCTTATTTCAATTCCATCTTTTCACGTATTCTTAGTTTAAGCTTTAACTAGGAAGTTGTGAGGCATAATCTGAACCTTCCAAAGAGTCCCTGTGCAAGGTCTTCCAAGATGTGTAAAAAGAGTTACACCTTCTAAGTGTTATGGAAATTCGTGGAATCTTTCAACTCATTGAGTTTTGATTTAGTAATTCTTCAAGGAAATCTTCCCTTTTAAGAGCTCAATCTAAGTCTTATCCTTATTCTTTCTCAAGTTAACTCCAAGGGGTCGTTGCCGCTGCCTGTTCAAGTGCTAGTGGTCCTTCAAGCGGTCCTGTTCAAGGTACGCATATTGCCTACCTTTCCCAAGCTTGTCTTATGCTGATGTTTTATGATAATGTTTTATGTTGATGATTTCATGATGTTTAACGCAAGGAAAGTTTATGATTTTGTTCTTTCAATGACTAGGTCTCTTATTATATGGTACTATTCGCACTGAGGTACTTTCGATGTCGATGGACATCTGTCATGCGACCTGGCCAGTGTCTATGATGAGGTCTATAACGACGTCTATGATGAGGTCTATAACGAGGTTTATGATGAGGTCAATAACGAGGTCCATATTAAGGTCTATGATGATGATGATGATGACGACGATGTGTATGATGATTATGTTTATCTATTTCTTTGGTTGTTCAAGAGTTTTTATGACTTGTTTATGTTTTCGTTTTTCAAAAGAATTTTAGTAATGCGCGAACTAAAATGAACTGCGAAAGTTTTACATTTTAGGGGTATGTGCACTGAGTTTAGCCAACTCATTTGCGAAGTTTTCTGTTTTTGTTTTAGGACGTGTTCTGTCTAAGGGCAACAAGCTCCCAGGTTTGAAGAAGTAAGTGAGGTGTCCTCTCCGGTTAAGGTGGGTGTTCGGTAACAAGAATAGGAGTTCTCCCGCTTGGATGGTGATGATGAATCTCTCCTCTTTTGAAGTGTAGGATGGTTTTAAATATTTTGATGAATTGATGAAAACCTTAAGTTGTGGTTTGTCTAAGTTTGTTATTTATGATGTTAAAGGTTGTAAATGAAGTACGAGTTTTCTTAGGATATGTATGGTTGTGTTTATAGTATGTTAAGCCTTGTCCATGATCATGGACGGCGGTGATGCCTCCGGATTATAAATCCCACTGCGTTAATCTTTGGGTTAGTAGATGTTTAGTCTTAATACGATTGTTATGAATCTGGGGGCGTTACACCTTTATACCCTTGTTATTATTTTCTTTGACTTTCAATTAAATGTGAAATGACTTTTGTATCCTTATCATTAATTGTTATGACATTTTAAAACCCAACCACTCCACTGATTCCTCTCCCCGGCCCCCCTCCCATACAGAAAATGAAAACCTAACCCCTCCCAAAGCACCATGTATATCTTCTACTCTCCAACATAGTCTTTTCCTTCTCAAATTAATGGGCAACATCGTAATTCCACATAGTGATATAGGGGTATTATTGTATTTTTCCATTTTCGATGACAAGTTACCGGATTCTAACACTAAAAATCACTTTCACAAAATGTCAGGTAGGGTGAAAATTATTTTCCAAATGTCAGGTGTGCAAAAATTATCACCGCATATGTCAGGTAGGGTAAATGTAATTAACTCTATTTTTAATAGTAGAAAATATTACAAATGATATTATTTTAGGAACTCCATTTTTAACACAGATATATCCGTTCTATGTTAATGAAACTAGAGTTCATACTAATATAATGGGAAAACCTTTTTCTTTTCAGTTTTTGTTGTCTGCTAAATAGCGAGATATTTATCTATTACAAACGTCTTCCATTTTTCGACAAATTAATGTTTTGACTACCAAACGAAAACAAATTAGTCATTTATAAGAAGAACTTTTTTCTTTAAGAATTGAGGAACAATTGAAAACCCCTTCAACTCAAAATAAGATTCTTGATCAGCTTATTAAAAGGCAGGTCTGCGCTGATCTTCCAAATGCCTTTTGGGAACGAAAGAAACATGTAGTTTCTCTTCCCTATATCAAAGATTTCGATGAACGAAGTATTCCTACAAAGGCTCATCCATGTCAAATGAATTTGGAACTTCTTGAATTCTACAAGAAATAGATTCAGTCTCTCCTTGATAAAAAATAAAAAAATTAAAAAAAAACTTATTAGACCTTCAAAATCTCCTTGGAGTTATGCTGCTCTTTATGTTAATAACGCGGCGGAAAAGGAACGTGGAATTCCTCGCCTTGTTATTAATTACGAACCTCTTAATAAAGTTTTTGAATGGATACGATATCCTATTCCAAATAAAAGAGATATTTTAAATAGACTTTCTGATGCTAAAATATTTTCAAAATTTGATATGAAATCTGGATTTTGACAAATTCAAGTTGCTGATTCTGATAGTTATAAAACAACTTTTGTAGTTCCTTTTGGACATTATGACTGGAATGTGATGCCATTTGGACTAAAGAATGCTCCTTTTGAATTTCAAAATATTATGAACGATATTTTTAATCCATATACTACTTTTGTTATTGTTTATATAGATGATGTTTTAATATTTTCAAAAACTTTATATCAACATTTCAAGCATTTAAATATCTTCTTCGAATTCTTCGAAGTAATTAAAAGTAATGGATTAGTCGTTTCAACTTCCAAAATGATTTTATTTCAAACAAAAATTAGATTTTTTGGTCATGATACTTATCAGGGTACCATCAAACCTATTTCTAGGTCCTTAACCTTTGCTGATAAATTTCTAGACGAGATTAAGGATAAAAGGCAACTACAAAGATTTTTAGGATGTCTTAATTATGTGTCTGACTTTTTTCCCAACCTTAGACATTTATGTGCTCCTCTTTTCAAGCGTCTTAGAAATAAGCCAGTTCCTTGGTCTAATCAACATACAGATATTGTAAAAACAATTAAAGAAAGGGTAAAGTCTCTACCTTGTTTGTGCATCCCCAATCCGTCTGCTTATATGATAGTGGAAACTGATGCTTCTGATATAGGATATGGTGGTGCCTTAAAACAACGATTACAAGAGTCTGATAAAGAGCAGCTAGTCCGGTTTCATTCAGGTTTATGGCTCAGACCGCAACAAAATTATTCTACTATAAAAAAAAAGGAAATTTTATCTATTGTAAATTGCATTTCTAAATTTCAATATAACTTATTTTAAAAAATTCCTCTTAAGAATCGATTGTAAATCAGCAAAAAAAAAAAAATTACAAAAGGATGTTCAAAATCTAGTTTCTAAACATATTTTTGCTAGATGACAAACAATTTTATTTGCCTTTGATTTCGACATTGATTTTATAGAAGGAGAAAGTAACCTACTTCCTGATTTTTTTACTCGAGAGTTCTTGCAAGGTAAGAGTGACAAAACCCAAATTTTGCAGCAAAATGTATAAAGACAAAGGCAAAGTGAAGAGCAATATAAGGTAAAGGTGTTCAGAGCTCAGAGTTCAGAGGAGTATGTTCTGGAAACTCATCTGGGATCCTGTCAGGAAATTAAAGTACCAGTTCAAAACAAGTTCCAATCTCTATCCCAATATCCCCCATTACGTTACAAAGCCGCAGCTGAACCCAATTCATATTTAGTTAAATACCAAGAACATTTGTTCCTTACTAGCCACAAAACTTCTCCCGGTTCTCAATACATTCAACCTTTCGTTCAAAAATGTTTTGGCAACTACCATTACCAAACTGATCATCCTTAGAAGGATAGAACCTTATATGAACTTATTCTTAAAAGAAAAAGTTCACATTTAGTCGATATCACCCATACCAAAGATCCTTCAAACCTTAACTACATCAAATATTCCAAATGTATTGTTACTCAGGTTCTCACTCATGAGGATTGGAAAAATCCATTTGAAGAAAGAAAACTTCCTACCTCTCACCAACTTCAAACCTACAATTACAATGACTACAACACAAGCTTGGTAGCGTGTCTTCCTTTTCCGACCTGCTACTAGGGATGACAATGAGCAGGGTCAGGGGCGGGTCTTGCTGGACCAGGAACCGTCAATATTTTTTTGGACTCAAACCCGCCTTAAGACCCGATGGGTCCCAAAAATTTAGACCTGGACCCGGACTCAATGGATCCACGGGTCCTTAATGGGTCCAACCATATCATTCATTTTTTTACTAGATTTATTAATTTTTGAGGTTAATTTTATATTTGTATAGATGTATAATAGTAACTATTCTGTGTAAAAGCACCTATTTTTAACACAATAAAAAGATCAAAACATCAATATACTATGATACGAGCGAATTCTAAGTTTCCAACATCAAAACATCACAAAAGTCATCAAGACATCAACAAAATATTACAAAAGTCTCTTAAAATACAACACAACTTAAAATGCCAAAAAAATAAAGTTCATGATTATAAAGAGATATATATATGTTATAGTGCGGCTGTGGTAGTTTGCGTGAGTCAGTGAGTGTGACTACGTGAGTCTAGGGGGTTTTAGTACTTAAGATTTAGTTTTAGTGTAGTACACAGTAGAGTAGACAAGTAATTAACTAATTTGGCTTTAATTTTTTCTGGAAAATTATAAATTATAAATACTTTTTCTGGGTAGGGTCCACAGGTCCGTGCTTGGACCCAAACCTGGACCTGTCAAATTTTTTTAAGACCCGGACCTGCCCCAAACCCGTTGGGTCCAAAATTTTTAGACCCAAACCTGTCTTAATGGGCCGGGTCCCGGCCAGGTCCACGACCCATTGCCATCCCTACCTACTACTCATTCATGGTTTTTCAACATTCATGACAATTGTACTAAAAGGTTCCCTATATGGTTTTATCACTGATGGACCCTCTTCAGAGCCGCATCCTCAATCCTTCCAGCACTGGCAAAAGAAGGTTGGGACTCTTGGTTCAAGGTTTCTACCATTGAACCATACACCAAGGAAGCCCAATTTTTTTCGTACATTTAACGCTGCATGGATATTTTGTTGGGAATATGGTTTCCATAATTAATTACCCTATCCATTTCCTCTTTCCATGGTTCGATTATACAAAGTCCGCTGGTTGCCAGAATACGAAACTATCCTTTATGGAAAAGCTAACGTTGATTATTTCCTCAAAATCAATCCCAAACTCCATACCTTGCAAACACTTGGTCGAATTTCCAAACCTGTTCTTTCCATTTCTCCTCCGGCTCCATCCAAAAAGGAAAACTCATCAAGTTCAAGAGGCTCTAGAAAACAAGGTCTTACACAAAAGCAGCGTGATCTCTAGGAACTTCTCAAAGATGAGCCTGAACTACGGACTTCTAACATAAAAAGGCTTATGGTCTATGATAACAGTGACGAAGAAGCCAATTCTTCTGCATCATCAAGTCATCCTGACCTTTTTGGTGGGCCATGTTCACAAGATCCGTTTGAATTATAAATGAAAAAAGAGAGAAGAGCCTGCATGATTTACCACCTGGCAAAAGTAAGGTCCAAAATTTTTACTAACCTCATTTTACCTTGCAGATACTATTTGTCGGCACAAAATTACAAACTTCACTACAATTGGCATTGACACGTTTTACATTTAAAGAAGACTTCTTCCCAAGACATTTGATTGATATTTCTCCACTACTAGTAATGGACAATTTCTCCAAAGAAATAATGAAGATTCTCACATAAAGTAGAATCTTCAATGTATGTTTCTTTCAATATATAGGAAGTAACATCTTATTTAAGGGGACCATCTAAAAATAATAGACTGAAATCCCTATTGAATTGTCACATCTAAAAATACTTTCTTATTCTCTTTCAATGTGAGTTACATTTTGTAAGTACTTTATTATTAATACAATTTCTATAATTAATACTTTGTTGAATTAATTCTATTATATATATATGTGTGTGTGTGTGTGTGTGTGACTTAAATGAGGTTTCATTTTCCTTACTTTCTTCCAGTCACTACTCTATATTAGATTCATACATCTCTTTGCTTGGTTCTCTCACTCCTGTGGAATGGGCTTCGGTGATATCGAAAGTAATTAATTTCATAGTTAGTGATATAAACACTAGACTAGGAAGAGGTAGAGTTTGATTATTTTTGGTTTCTTGGGCTTTTTGATTGTTGCCCCTCTAGCTATGTCTAGAGTATCAAAAAAATTACTCTAAGGTACCCTAACTTTTGGTGAAATATTTTTTTTGGACCCAACCTTTTCAAAACTAATTTGAGGTACCCTTACTCTTTGAATTAGTAATTATTTGGTGCTTTTCCAGCTATTAATTTAGTAAGTGACAAAAATTCCCTTGTTCTTCCCTTCTCGAAGAAATACCCTTGAAGAAGAAGAATGAGGGTATTTTGGTCACTTAATAAAATTAATGGCCGAAAAAACATCGAATAATTACTAACCCAAAAAGTAAGGGTACCTCAAAATTAGTTTTGAAAAGTTGGGGTACCGAAAAATAGTTTCCCCAAATATCGGGGTATCTCCGAGTAATTTTTGCTAGAGTATACTTGTAAAAATGTTTTGTTAATGGAATGATCCCTCCGATTTTTCCAAAATATATATAAATATATATAAATATATGGGAATCGATATAATGAGAAGAAAGATTTTGTGAGAAGAAAAGTATAGCAAATCATAACCATTGGTTCCAAGATCAAAGGTGGGTATTAATCTTGCTTTTTTTTTTGTTGGGAAAATGTGAATAATAAATGCTGCAACCTTTTTCTTTTTTTTTTTTTGTTGGTTGGGAAAAAGAGAGTAATTAATGCAGTGAGATTTCCAATGACATGCTAATTAATTCGCAGCTCTAGAGAACTCAGAATGAACATCAACTATACCCAGAATAAACATCAACTTTACCATAAATGAACAGCACATATACCTAGAATGAACATCAACTATACCATAAACGAACGTCACTATATTATACGTTCGTTTATGGTATAGTTGATGCTCATTCTAGGTATATGTGGTGTTCATTTATGGTATAGTTGACGTTCATTTGTGGTAAATCTGATGTTCACTCTAGGTATAGTTGATGTTCATTATCGGTATAGTTGATGTTTATTCTGAGTTTTCTAGAGCTGCGAATTAATTAACATGTCATTTGAAATCACACTACATTAAATGTTCTCTTTTTCCCAGCCAACAAAAGAAAAAAGAAAAAGGTTGCAGCATTTATTAGTCACAATTTCCAAACCAAAAAAAAGAAAGAAAAAAGCAAGATTAATATCCACCCTAGATCTTGGAACCAATGGTTATGATTTGCTATGCTTTTCTTCTCACAAAATCATTCTTCTCGTTATATATATATGTATATATATATATATATATATATATATATATGTATGTATGTATATATATATGTATGTATATATATATATGTATATATATATATATATATATATATATATATATATATATATATATATAGAGGTACTCATCTTGTATACACCTGGTATGTCACAAAATAATTTCATAGTTTGATATTTTTATGCTCTTTACCGTGTTCTTTGGTTATGTTTTTTTTAGGTTTGGATGGATAAGTTAGGATAAGTTGAGATAAGTTGGGATAAGTTATGATACTTTTTTTGTGGAATTGTGTTAGGTTTGGATAAGTTTGGCTAAGTTAGGATAAGTTGGAAGAGTTATATTCAACCTAACCAAAGAATTAATGTGACAATTTAACTTGTACTATTTAAAACGTATATGAGGGAAAAATTATATAACTATAGACGCTGAAATTTTGTCATTTAATTCAGCTTTATCAATATTGTAATTTATTTTGAGTTTATTTTATTTTGAATAATTTAGAAAAATGCCAAGAATTTTAAAATGCAAAAATGATGAAGAATATCCCCAAAATCAAACCAAATCAAATCCCTCTTTTATTTCATCCTTTCTCATTCTTCCAAATCAAATAAAATCAACCTTTATTTGATTTTATCCTCCCAATATTCTTTCATTCACCACCATAAATAAATCTACCTCCATCACTATAAATACACCCTCATTTCCACTCTTTTTTCGACACCTCAAAATCATCCTAGGAGTATTGACACTAGGTGATTTTATCTTTCTTCTCCTCCCTCCTTCTTCTTCTCATCATCATCATCTTGCATTCATAATCTTGGCATTAACTTGAGGTTAGTATTGTTTTTTTTTTCTTCTTATTTTATTCTCACTTTATTATGATGTAAATCCAACTTAAATAATAATATTGATGCTCTAATCAAATTGACTAAATGTTAACTTGTAAATATTTATGCTTATGTTCTTTTATTTTATTTTATTAGTTGCATTTATTTATTTTACTTTATTTTTTGCATTTAATCATCTCATTTGTATGCGCTAAATAATATTGATTAATCTAATTAATTCTCCTCTTCTACTCTTTTCTTTAAATTAACCGATTTAGTAGAGTTCGTTCTTTGTACGAGCGAATTCGACGGCTTTTACTTTCAAATTCGTAACCTTACCCCCGGATCCGAATCTCACGGTTCGTGGTTTATGGAGTTTAAATTTGAGTTTATTAATTATCATTAAAAATTAATTGGTGACTCTTTTTATTTTATTATTTTGATTCATTTGAACATCATAATAAAATGTATTTAAATCCTTTGCAAGAAAAGACACCCCTTTCGATTCATCGTACATCGCGAGGGATAATGGGGATTTTCCCGGGTCCCACAAATGGCGACTCCACTGGGGACTTACTTTAAGAGGGTAAAACTTGAAAAACCGGTTTTTTTTTAATTTTTGAGTAGAAAAGGAGAAATTAATTTTTGTAATTTTTATTATTTAGTTAGGCATCGTGCATACGGACCTCCATCTCGGTTTTTATAAATCGAGATGAACCCAAAGGTACCGTCTAAGTTAACCCATTTTCCCTTTTGGGTAAAGTATATTTCCGACTTCAAGGAATGAATCTCACATTTCAAGAAGTTCGCAAATTGCTTTCCCACTCATGAAGCACTCCAAAATTCTTGGGATTATGAATTTGCATTTTCCCTTTAATTTTGTGAGAAACACAAGGGTCACATTACTATGAACTCCATAGAATTTGTGGCGTGTGAGAGACATTAGTATGTTAGTTTTTAGGTACCCGACCTTAAACCTTTGAACATAGAACATTGGTTAGGTGCATTACCCATTTTGTATGCTATGTGCATTCTTATTGTGAGATGTGTAAATTATGTGCTATATATATTTTTTTCCTCTTCTTTTTCTTTTTAGAGTCGGTCTCTTTGTTTTCCCCCCAAAGTATTGCTTTAGCTTGGGTAATAATCAAAGAAAAGTTAAAGAAGACCTAGAGGTCTCGCTCGGGCCCAAATCAAAGAGGTTTGATTAAGCCCAAGATCTTAGCTTGATTTTGTTCAACCCTTGGTTGTATTTGGGCCTAAAAAGGGTGTATCCGGTTGTTATTTGAATTCGAGTTCATTAAGGCTTTAATGTTGACTCAATCTTATGATAGCCCGATGGACCTTCCCCATACATAGTCTCATCTTAGGCTAGAGGTCATCATGCAAGCCAAAAAATGGGTGAGTTTATACCAAAAAAAAAAAAAAAATCATTCATCATGTAGGCATTGTTTGCATTAGGTTGTCCCATATAAATCACTAGGTCTTTGTGTAGGTCAATGTCAGGGTTAATTTTGAGGTCTATGGTTTCCATACAGGCAAAATAGGACCCAAACAGCAAAGAGTTAAGTCCTGGGCTAGAGTCGGATCTCAAAGGGTTATCAAACTTCTCACCAATCTCATTCACACTACCAAGCGCAGGCTTGTCTGTTGTCCTTGATACTGATTCCGACACTCCTTCTCAAACTTCATTAACAACAAGCGATATTGTGTCTGTTCCTTCCAACTTCATGGCTGAAGAAGAAGCAAAGGGCCAACCCATCACTGCTGCGGACCTTTCTGATGTGGTGCGGGACATCCGTACTTTAATAGAAACACGATCCAACCAACAGGATCGTAGGATCGAAGGGGTCATCCAGGCCATTCAAACAATCAATGACAGATTAGGCATAGGGCAGGACCCAAAGGATGATGATAGAAGTGTGGGCACTGAAAAGACTATACCCCGGGTGAGCAACTTGCGCCATTTCAGGACAACGGGGTTGATAACTTGCAGAACATGCTGAGGCAAATCCCTCAATTTAAGGAACATTTCTTGGACATTGGCTTACCAACTGCTCCTCAGGCCAAGCTTCTTGAAAAATTCTCCTTGCTCGAGAAGAAATTTAAGGTCATGGAGAACCCCACTCATCATGTGCGTAGCTTCGCACACATGATGGCCTTAAAGGAAGTAGACCCTAGTCTGTATGCTCATGTCTTCCCTTGGACTTTGAGTGACGAGGTCTTGAAGTGATACTACACCCTTCCAGTAGATACCCAGGAGAATTGGGAGGCCACTTACAAGGCCTTCATTCAACAATACGCAGCTAGTCAAGATGCTGATGTAACCATGAGTGACATGGCGGCAATCAAACAAAGTGAAGGAGAGTCATTCATGAGTTACTTTAATCATTGGAACGTTCAAAAGGCCTTGATGACTGACAAGGTAACCATGGATATCAAATCCAGGTGTTTATACAAGGGCTTAGGCCAAGATATGCTAGCTTGATGGAATGCAAGTTAATCCCAGACTTTTCAGCTCTAAAGAAGCTGGGATTAGTGGTGGAGACCAAGATAGAAGAAATGCTCTAATCTGAGAAGTTGTCACTGCCAATCGCAACATAGAAACCTAATTTGAACGTGGCTTACTACAGAGTCAAACGGGGTCTTTCCAAAACCCCTATCTGCAAAGATCAATTAGGCGATCCCCTCATGTTGCGTCTTTTCTTTTCATGGCAATCGTCTTCATTTTCAGAGTTAGTTGGGACATCTGCCAAGCAAATTTTTTTTAATGTATTCATCTTAGCTGCATTCAATAAAGATGAAATCTTTCATGATTATGATTTTCGTCTTCCCCGACCCTTCATTTGCTTCTAAATTGTTGAGAAAGGAATCTTGTGCTCGCATTCTTGATTTGAATTGAAGAGCTCACTCACCCATGTCACCGTCCAAGTCTGACTCATCCCTCTGCTCACATTTTCCATTCCATCTCACATCTTGATCACACCTTCTTTATGCTGTTGGACCCTACCCTGAGTCCAAGGTTAATAGAGAGAAGAGAGGCTAACTTCACCGCCAAAGCGAAGTTAAGCAAAAGGAGAGATAAAGAAAAAAGAGCGAGGCCAACTTGAACACTCATCTAACAAGTTGGGCAAAAGGAGAGGTAAATGAGTGAAAATTAAGAGGAGAGAAGCTAACCTGAACACTCACCCAACAGGTTAGGCAAAAGGAGAGAATTCAAAGCGACCAATAGTCTTTAAAATTGAATCTCACTATCAAATAAATCATGCAACTGAAGAGGACATGCCTATGATAGAAGGTTTCCACCCTTTACCACCTACATCATCACCACCTTCATTCTCACCTAGCCACTTTACCTACATTATTACCTTCTCACACCATCTTCTTAACCACCACCACGAACCTGGTCATTCATTTTATGACCATCTCTTCCCTAAATCCATTTAAGCCAACTAATTTGTTGCGGGTGATAAATATCATGGAAAAGAGAAATATAAATTGGGTTGTCAAGTTCAAAAAAAATACAAAAAAACACAAAAACAAAACACAAAAAAATAAGAGAAAGAAGAAAGCAAGAATAAGAGGCAGTCATCGGTTTACATTGGTCACTTGCACACATCCCAAAATCTACCTGCCTAACCTTCACACATATCCTTTCCATTAAACTTTCGACCCATCTCGAAGTCCTTCTTGAGGCATCAGTCAAAGTTGCACCTGTTGACCTACGAATGGCCTGATTCCACACTGGATACGTAGGAGAACCTCTTGGAGGCTCGGCTGCTACAATTCGCTTTACAGAAAATCCATCATTAAGTCATTTGGTCTTTGAGAGATAGAATAAAGAGCGGCTAGCTCGAAAACCTCACCAGGTGAGCTAGGCAAAAGGAGATGAAACCTTGCTAGTCTCTAAGGATAATGAAAAGCTGTCAAATTTCTTTCACTAAGCACACCTACATTTTCCCAACAGACTTGGATCACCCTTCATACCTAAATCCATCAAACCATAACCGTTTGACCATCTCTTCCCTTACGAGATAAATCCACGAGACATGGTGCTTCATCCATAGACCATCCCGTCCATTCTATTAGCTCGAACCTCTGTCCATCAAACTACCCATCCATTCACTAGATCACTACTCTCGCCTTGCCCACCAATGGGGCCTAACTATTCACAAACATGCTTACCTTGTGAGCTCTTATGATTCGGTCATTAGTGCATGTATGAGATTTGTCAGTTAATCCCTGCTTTCAGAACACCTGAATGAGGGATAACTCCTTTAATAGAACAAGATGTCAGCTGCATCAAAATAGAGCATTACTTGAAGGTGACACCCACCTAGGTCAATCATTCTGACTCACCTAAAGACGCTTGTTCACTGATACTGGGGGCTTGATGCTTACATGTGCCTCCCAAAATAAAAGAACCAGGAAAGATAGAGAAAAGGCAAGGGAAATCAAGATGGCTTACCACTTGATCCCTCCTAGTGCTTCGGGTTCCTAACCATGTCATCGAAGTTAAGCATCCCAACCATATCGTCAAAGAGCTTAATCAGGCTGAGTTTTCCATTGGTATCCTGTTTTGCGCCATTTCAACTGGGGGCTCAGACATAGCTTAACATCCACATCATGGCAACTTGTGAGGCAGTTCAAGAGAGATCGAACTCGTCATTTTTCGTCTTGTCCTGAAACTCACTTCGAAATCGCCCTTGACACTTAGAGTTTTTGATTTACTTTTCCTTATTCTTTATTTTTCCTCGGGAAAGTGGGAGTTGTTCATATCGCATACATGCAACAAATCAATGTGCGTTTATTTTTTAGATCATGTGATTTTTTTCATTTTAAGTCACGCTAGTTTGCATTTCAAGTCACATCAATTCGTTTTTCATTTTGAGTCATGTTAGTTTTCTAGTTTTTCCCTTCTTTCTTCTTGAATCAAATAAAAAAAAAGAGTCATACCATGCATTAAGATTAGGGCTGCATAATAGAGTCTTGTATTTGTACATAAGGAAGTCTTGTATATGTAGCATAGCATGCATAAGCATAAGACCACATTTGCATTCCTCTCTCTCTCCCGCCCGAGCCTCAAAAGAAATGAAGTTATGACAGCTAGAACTTAAGCAAGCTCGCTTGGAATCTTGATCACCGTCGGACGTATCACCAAGAAGCTCCAAGGACGCTATCAATAAAGAAATTATTGGAGCTTTACGAGAATTAATTTGAAAAATAAATCATTTTTCGAGTTAAACTCTAAAACAGATCGCAAATTTTAATGAGAATTAATTTGGAAAATAATTAATTTGGAAAATAATTTATTTTCTGAGTTAAACTCTAAATGTAACGCCCCGGAAATTCAATTATAGAAAAGTCAAAGTCAAACTAACGTTAACGGAAAATTTCAGCGGAAGTCTCAACTTATATTTGGGGCGTCACTGCCGTATCCCCGAAGGAATACAAGGCAAGAAGGGAAACTAACAATCGTTCAACTATAACAAACTGAACAACTTCAAACTTGGAAAACAAACTCAACATGACTAACTTCAAGTCTTTCTGAACTGAATCAAAACACGACTAATAAAAACTAAGCACGCCAAGCCTCACTGCTAATTCCCGTTCCAGCATATAGATCATCACCTAAAAACAAAACATTTCAAAAATGAGGGGGAAATCTCAATAATGTCTACCCCTAACGTTAAAAACAAGTTAAGTTCACTTCAATTCATTTGAGGGAGAGGGAACAAGTCAAACCATTTCACAAACTTTTAATCCCTTAACTGTTTTCCTCAACCCAACCAATCCATATTTTATTATGCGGGCGGGATACCACATCCCTTAAAGTAACAAATATCATACCGGATCCCAGATCCTCTGCCTACCACAGGCTACGACCAAAATATCAAGAGTTCACATTTCCGCCTACCACAGGCTACGACCAGGGTCCCAGACCCTTTGCCTACCACAGGCTACGACCAGAATATCAAGAGTTCACATTTCCGCCTACCACAGGCTACGACCAGGGTCCCAGACCCTTTGCCTACCACAGGCTACGACCAGGTAAACCCGCTTAATGTTCCACTTGAATTATTAGTATCTTATGCAAATCTCAGGTCACAACTCTCAAGTCAAACCCAACCGAGGTTAGCAAAACCAATACTAAAACCACTAATAAAAGACCATCTCAATTTCTCAACTCAATAAATCAAAGTATAATAATTACAAACAATTATCCAAAACAGATGGTCACATTTCAACAAAAAGTCCCCTTTCGGGATGCAATTCTCAAAACAGATTAGAAAACATTAAAACAGATTTAAAGAGCTTCCCAGTGGGGATTAGAGCATAGACATTACCTGGTTAACTTCACTTCACAGCAAAAACAAACACACTTGAGCTCTCTAACGACGCGAATTAGCTCGGGCCTAAAATAGAAATAATTATTCTAATCAAAACACGCCCTTCGAAGTTAGTATTAACTACCTTCTAACTAACCCTCCCCTAGGAACACCATAGGTTCCCATCAATTATGAATTTACACTTTAAATCACCTAACACATTCCAAGTAATCACATAGTAAGATCAAAACATCATTTTCGCTCAACAACATTTTTATTAATAAATAACATCAATAAGACAGATTACAGCATCCACATAAAAAGGGTCATAACTTGACTTCCGGACATTCTATGGGTCTAGTTTTGGACTTTTCGGAAACCACAGGATGTCTACTAAAACTCTTATGTTGACGACTAAGCCCATATCAGCCTCAAAAGACTCTAAAAGTACCAACTTCTCCAACTGGTCCAGTTCTGACAGGTTCTGGTAAAATGACTATAATTCGAGCTATACAACTCAGACGTCCGATCCACAAAATTCCTATGAAACCTAACATCTAAGGGAAACTCCAGTCCAAAGGGTTTGATCAAAAGAAAAATATACTAATCGTGGTGACCCGATCTCTAGACCCTATCAAAACTGTCCCGTTACCGATTTCCATATAATCAATAATTTCGGTTCTACCTTTCACCAATCGATCCCGGGGTCCTAATTTGGCCTAAAACAGTGACTAAGGTTATAGGTCTTTAATCTAATCCAACCAAGGTTCAAACGCTACCACTTATAACCAACAATTTAAACCTTTATAGATAAAGAACTTAATAACAACGTAATAATAATATAACACATAAGAGTCATATAATAGTGATATAAATATGTAAAGTTTGAATCTTTAATAAACATGATACATTATTCAAATTGTAAACAGCGAATTACGATTAAACAAATTAAACTAACCCTAATTCATGCATAAAATAATACTAAAAAGACCCTAACATGATTTACATATAATACACCATATAAAACATATGTTAGCACAAATTAGTAATAAGACTCCAGCCTTGAGAATCTAATACCATTAGAAATTATAACAATAATAATCACTATTTCACATCAGTCTGTATGCATTACTACAATTAACAAGAACAACACTAATATCACAACACTTGTACACACCCAACAATAATCTTGATGACTAATCATTTTTACTACACTTTAATTGTCCTAATTAGAGAACTTGATACCCTAATGCAAGATTGTCATGTTCAGGCATCAATTAGACCCACGCAACCGAGCACATAAACCACACAATGCATGAACAATTCAAAACAGAACATGAACAAAGGGAACACAACTGGAATTTAAAATAGAGGTTTACGCTAGGCAAATTCCGGCGAGTCAGAGGGCAACGTCAGGGACGGACGACGTCGATGGTGGTCCTGGCGGCAATCGAAGACGTGGGCAGCAGTGGTCCGACGACAAGTCGCAGCAGTAACATGACAGTAGCGGTTCCTTCCATCCGTCCCGGGCGTTCACAGCAGCATCCAACGTTGACGGCGGTGTGCTGCACACCGCCGTTTGGGAGGCGGCGACCATATGACAGCGGCGGTGCGGCGGCAGAAAAACTCGAGCAAAGGCGGAAGGAGAGAATCGGGTGAGAGAAACAGATCGAGAGAGAGAGAAAGAGTGAGAGAAGGTTGGTTGTGGTTGCGGCCGTCGCGGGCGGTGGCTAGGGCGGCGACTTGGTGGCCGGTCTAGGTGGGGCAGCTGCAGCAAAGGAGAGGAGGAAGAGAGAGAGATGGATGGGAGGGTCACGTAGGGTTTTTGCTATTTAGGTTTAACAAGCCTTAATTAACCCTAATCCTCCACTAATCTAATTCTAATCTCACTCTAATTCCTCTAATTGCACCAAGTTTAGACCTAACCTGTAAAACCTCGAGTTTTAGGAAGAGCGGAACCGTTGGGATTATTACCGAACTGTTAGGTCTGAGTTTAAGTTTCGAGGACGAAACTTCTTTTAAGGAGGTAATGATGTAAAACCCCGAAAAATCCAAGGATGTTGACCGTGACATCGTTAGTAAATTAGGTTTGACTTCGTTAATTGTTTATTATTCGTTTGTGTTTATTTTGCTAACACTTGAGCTCGTAGGATTGTTGAGGGACTAACAAGGGTATATCGGTAATTTCAGGGGTATTATTATTATTAGTATTAGTATTAATATTATGTGATTATTATAAATTGTTATATGAATTATTTGTTATGTGTAAATATTATTTGTTATGTGTTTATTATTATCATTAATTTTATTATTATCATTATTTCCCAGAAAATCAGATTTTAGTGTTGGGTTGGGTTTAAGAGTAGTATTAGTTGGGCCTTAGTTACTAGACTAATATAAAAAGTTTTCTTCCTCTCAAAACCCTAAATCAAACCCTAAACCCTAGCCCTCCTCTCTCTTCCTCTCTTCCCCCTACCTACAGCCGCCTGCTACTGCCCCGCCACCGACACCTTCGCCGGTGACCTCCCCAACCACCGCAGCAACCACCGTCGTCCCCCTCTTTCTCGATCTCCCTCTCTATCACCTTCCTCCATCTCTCTTTCTCTCTTCGTCTCTCTCGCCAGCGCACCACCGCGACCATTGCCTGCCGCCCAAACGACCGCCGTCATCGTCACACCGTCATCGGATGACCACCGCAGCCACCCTCCCTGCTTGTTGTCGTCGCCCAGAACGCAAGGAAGGAGAAGGGCTGCTTTGTGGCTGCTGCTGTGTTCGAACGCCACCACTAAGAACTCCGCCAACGCGCCACCGTAACCTCCGGCCATTCCATCTCCGTCGTCAGGCACCGACCATCATGACCGCTGCTCAGCCTTGCCCTAATGCTACCCATCCTAAGTGAAACCCTAAATTCAGTTTAGTTTCTAGTTCTTTTTGTATTATTATTATTATCATTATTATTCATATTGTTTTCATGTAATCTGTTTTACATATGTGTAAATTTTATGTATGTAACTTCTGATTTCAAATTAAGTGTTTAATTGTTGTGTTTTTATTATTGATGGTTGCTAATATATGATGTATATTGATTTTCATGCAAATCATGTTTGGGGTTCTAGATAGTATTATTCTTGTATGTGTGAATTAGGATGTGTAATTATCAAGATTAATTTTGTTCGTTTAGTTAAGTAATCATATGTTTTCCTTGATTCTGTTAGGTGTTTAATAGTATGCTTAATCTTGTTAAATAAGTTGAGATTGATTAAATTAGTAAAGTACGATTCTTGCTTATTAGTTTAATTAGTTTCATGATTCTTGATTGAATCTTGGAAAAAGAATTGGTTGTTGTGATTCTTGATTAACAAATTCATGTTTTATAATCATCCATGTTGTTATTATAGGATCTTGAAAGAGTATGCTATAGAACTCATGTTTAGGGTAATGTTAATATTATTTCATGCATGCTTTTAGGGTTAGAGAAAGTATTAAAGTTGATTTCATGTTTTACTTTTTGGTTTTGATGATAGGAGGTTTGATGTTTGGACCTTAGTTGGGTTAGGTTAATTACTTTGGACCTAAGTTACTGTTTTAAACCCAAATTAGGACCCCGGGATCGGATTGGTGGAAGTTAGAACCGAATTTGCAAATTAAATCGAAACCGGTAACGGGACAGTTTTGATGGGGTCTAAAGATTGGGTCACCACGATTAGTGTAGTTGTTTTTTGATCGAACCCTTTGGACTGGAGCTTCCCTTAAATGTTAGCTTTAATAGGAATTTTATGGACCGGACTTTGGAATTTTATAAGTCGAGTTATACCCCGATTACCAGACCTAGGTCAGATCTAGACAGGTTGGGAAGATGACGGTTTTAGACGACTTTAAAGCGTGTGTTGGGTCTCGAGTTCAACTTAAGAGTTTTAGTATACATCCCGAGATTTCCGAAAATTCCAAAACCAGACCCATAGGATGTCGGGAAGTCAAGTTACGACCCTTTTTATGTGGATGCTAAAATCTGTCTTGTTATGCGAAATTGTTAATGAATGTGTTGTTGATTGAAAAGGTTTACTTGGTATTATTATGCGATTACTTGGAATGTGTTAGGTAATTTAAAGTGTAAATTCATGATTGATAGGAACCTGTAGGGTTCCTAGAGGAGGATTAGTTAGAAGGTAGTTAATACTAACTTCGAAGGGCGCGTTTTGATTAGAATAATTTTTCTATTTTAGGCCCAAGCTAACTCGTGTCGTTAGTGAGCTCAAGTGTGTTCGTTTTGCTGTGAAGTGAAGTTAACCAGGTAATGTCTATGCTCTAATCCCCACCGGGATGCTCTTTAAATGTGTTTTAATGTGTTTCTAATCTGTTTTGAGAATTGCATCCCGAACGGGGACTTTTCGTGGAAATGAGACCATCCGTTTGGATAACTGTGCGTATTTAATTGTTGTGATTATTGATTTATGAGTTGAGAATTGAGATGGTCTTTTATTAGTGATTTCTTACCGGTTTTGTTATTTTGGATTGGGTTTGACTTGAGAGTTGTGAGTTGAGTTTTTGCATAAGATACTAATAATTCAAAGTGAAACATTAAGCGGGTTTCGGGGCATAACTCGTTGTTCAGGATTTGGAATCCTACCGGGTTATAGACCAGGAGATCAGGGCTTCTTCCCTGATATAGGATAGTTGATTTCTCTTATGCCTGTGGTAGGCGAATTCTTTTGATGCCTGTGGTAGGCGAATACTTTGATGCCTGTGGTAGGCGAACTCTTAATGCCTGTGGTAGGCGAACTCTTGATGCCTGTGGTAGGCGATGTTACTCTAAGGGATGTGGTATCCCGCCCGCATAATAAAATATGGTTTGGTTGGGTTGAGGAAACCAGTAATGGGATTAAAGGTTTGTGAAATGGTTTGACTTGTTCCCTCTCCCTCAAATGAATTGAAATGAAGTCAACTTGTTTTTAACGTTAGGGGTAGACATTATTGAGATTTTCCCCTCATTTTTGAAATGTTTTGTTTTCAGGTGATGATCAATATGCTGGGGACGGGAATTATAAGTGAGGACGACATGTCTAGAAGTCGTTAATTTTGTTATGCTTCTTTTTTTGAAAGACTTGAAGTTAGTTTGAGGTTTATTTCTAAGTATGAGTTTGTTAGTTGGTTTGCCGTTGACAGACAGTTGTAGTTTTCCTTCTCGCCTTGTATTCCTTCGGGGATACGGCAGTGACGCCCAATAAGAGTTTGATTCTTCCGCTAAATTTTGTCTGTTAACGTTAGTTTGACTTTGACTTTTCTATAATTTAATTTCCGGGGCGTTACATAAACAATTCTAATACCCATGGAACTCTAGTACTAATTATTTACGCTTAAAACTAATGCCATACTAATCAAAATAATAATAATAACTAATAGTAAAATAATAAAACGTATGATACTAATGGTTATATAATGCAATTACTAATGTAATCACGGTAATGCTCACTTAATACTATCATACTAATAATAATAATAATAATAATAATAATAATAATAATAACACTATATTAATAATAAAAATAATAATCACAACCAAAACTACCAATATACCTTTGCTAGTCCCTCCACGGTCCTACGAGCTCAAGTGTTGGCATAAATAATCACAAACGAATTCTCAAAAAAATTAACGGAGTCAACTTAAATTACTAACGTCGTAACGGTCAACGCACTTGAATTTTTCGGGGTTTTACACTAAAAATTCAATTCACAATGTTGACGAGAATTAGTTTGGAAATAACTCATTTCTGAATTAAGTTGAGAAGACTCGAGCATACAGACAAACCCGACTCATACTGCTAAGAACAAGTTGGGTCTAGGTCTTCTAACCAGACACCATACCTCCAGGTATGACTCGGACCCATACCCAGGGTTCCGAATAGGGGAAGACCCGGAAAACCTGGCACTATATCGCCAGACATGGTCTAGACCCAGGTTCCAAATACAGCACCACCAAGAAAAAAAATGGACCCGATGCAAAGACAAAATGCAAAATATCACAGAGCAATACCTAGCGGTATGCTCATCGGACGGGACTCAAGGTTGGCAATGCGAAAAAAAAAATCAGGAAGAACGTCACGCCTGCAGGCATGGCAGCATGCCTAGGGTTCCGAGCAACAAGTGAAATTCGGCTGACCGACCCCGGGCTAGACAGAGTTGCATGCCTGGAGGCATGATAGCTTGACTAGACCCAAATCTAACGAGACTGTGTAGAAAAATAAAGAAAGTTGGACAGAGTTGCATGCCTGGAGGTATGACAGCCTGACTAGGCCCGAATTCGGCAAGATTGTGCAAAAACAAAGAAAACTAGATCATCTTCAACAAACTACAATGACATCGGGAAAGACTGAACGACATCGAGAAAGACTGAAAGACATCAGGAAAGACTGAACAACATCAGGAAAGACTGAACAACATCGGGAAAGACTCAACGACATCCGGAAAGGCTGAACGACATCGGGAAAGGCTGAACGACATCGGGAAAGACTGAACGACATCGGGAAAGACTGAACGACATCAGGTAAGACTGAATGACATCGGGAAAGACTGAATGACATCGGGAAAGACTGAAGGACATCGAGAAAGACTGAACGACACCGGGAAAGATTGGATGACACCAGGAAAGACTGGAAGATCAATATTGACGTCAGGATAGACCAAAAAACACAACGCTATACTTTGATCAGCGTCCTACTCGAACTCGATCAAAGTGGGGGGCTAACTGGAGACGCTGAAATTTTGTCATTTAATTCAACTTTATAGATATTGTAATTTATTTTGAGTTTATTTTATTTTGAATAATTTAGAAAAATGCCAAGAATTTTAATATGCAAAAATGATGAAGAATATTCTCCAAAATCAAACCAAATCAAATCCCTCTTTTATTTCATCATTCTTCATTCTTCCAAATCAAATAAAATCAACCTTTATTTGATTTTATCCTCCCAATATTCTTTCATTCACCACCATAAATAAATCTACCTCCACTACTATAAATACACCCTCATTTCCACTCTTTTTTCGACACCTCAAAATCATCCTAGGAGTATTGACACTAGGTGATTTTATCTTTCTTCTCCTCCCTCCTTCTCATCATCATCATCTTGCATTCATAATCTTGGCATTAACTTGAGGTTAGTATTGTTTTTTTTTCTTCTTATTTTATTCTCACTTTATTATGATGTAAATCCAACTTAAATAATAATATTGATGCTCTAATCAAATTGACTAAATGTTAACTTGTAAATATTTATGCTTATGTTCTTTTATTTTATTTTATTAGTTGCATTTATTTGTTTTACTTTATTTTTTGCATTTAATCATCTCATTTGTATGTGCTAAATAATATTGATTAATCTAATTAATTCTCCTCTTCTACTCTTTTCTTTAAATTAACCGATCTAGTAGAGTCCGTTCTTTGAACGGGCGAATTTGAGGGTTTTTACTTTCGAATTCGTAACCTTACCCCCGGATCCGAATCTCATGGTTCGTGGTTTATGGAGTTTAAATTTGAGTTTATTAATTATCATTAAAAATTAATTGGGGACTCTTTTTATTTTATTATTTTGATTCATTTGAACATCATAATAAAATGTATTTAAATCCCTTCCAAGAAAAGACACCCCTTTCGATTCGTCGTACACCGCGAGGGATAACGAGGATTTTCTCGGGTCCCACAATAACCTTTTGTGAAAGTGTTTTTGTTGATAAAAATAGATTATATTTTGGCCTTTTTATATGGTTCCTGAGCTTTTTCAATGAAATGTTTCAAGTTCGAATATCAAAATCTCTCAGAATTTTGTTCATTTAAGGCTAGATGCAGTCTTTACAATATTCACGCATTAAGCTCAAAAGGTGTTCGCATTAAAAGACACATTAGAGCGTAAAAATATTCTTAGGACCATCGAGTTATGTTTTTCGTTGTGTTACTTTGATAAAATATGCAAACATCAACTCACCTAAAAATTTAATCTTATGGTTGAAAATCAAAGAATAGTTTTATACTCTAACATTTATCACAAGTCTTATGACAATAGTTTCAAAACATAATTCAATATATTTTTAGTAAGTAATTAATGGTTTTAAGGTTGTAAAATTTGACCTGGACCTAACACATAATACTTTTTTTTTATCGTTGGAAGCCAATAGGCTATAAAGCATCAAAGATGCAACAAAATATCCGACAAAGCAGCAAAAACAACATCGACAGTTGTTAAGTGCCTTTCCAGGTTCTCCTGGTTGTAACACATAAATACTTACAATGATATATTCAGAAATGGAGGTCCAATTCAGATTACATATTTTGTAAGTGATGGTTCAAGTTACAAAAATTTTGACCTAAAAGTCCAAACAAACAATAATTTGAAGATGGAGGCAACTCATTCTTTTTAACATTTTCCTAGGTGTGATTATAATGACTTTTGATGATTTGCCGGACCTAGAGTATGTTTTATTATTAATTTACCTTTTGTATTTTTAAGAGTACATTATAATAACCACAATTTAATTTAGAATTTAAGAATTATTAGCATGGATGGTGTTGATAGTTTTGTTATTTAATGGTAAAGAGAGCGGAAGGTGAAAAGTCTCACATTGGTAGTGGAAGAGACTTTTCACTAGTCTAAGTGATAGTACTACTTGGGCTTATAATTAGCTAATGGGCTACTATTGGGCTAGTGATGATACTAAGGTTCAATGCTTCACACTGAACCGCACACACACATGCTCGCATGTGTCAGTTGGTGGCTTATTAGGCGGCACTTAGCACTTATAATGTATCAGTTACATTATAATTTTCATTTTATTATTATTTATTTATTTAATTCATTTAAATATATAAAGTCAATTATATCCAAAAAAATTTTGGATATTACTAGGCAGTTATCTAATTAATTAATCTCATTAACTGCAAAGCCAAAACTTCCTTCAACCACTCATCTCTATCCTGTCTACTTTATGTTTTAATTCACAAAGATACTAGGGAATTTCTCAGTTTTGCTCATCTGAGATTTTCACGAGGCTTGATTATTTCTGGAGGAATATTTGCTAATCTAGAGAGCATATGAGTGATAGAGGGCAAATAATTCCTTAAAGACAATAAATTCAATTCACATTCGAACCTTTTCTTCTCAAATCACTCAACAATTTCAAGGAATTATTATGGCCGAATCTGCAAGTTCCTCTACTTTGAAATTCATGAATCCTGACTTCATGAAGCAAGACAAATTCGATGGCACAAACTATAATCGCTGGAAGGACAAGATGATGTTTTTACTCACTGCCTTGAACGTTGTCTACCTTCTGGATTCAAACCTGCCTAAGATCGATGATGCTACGGAGTCGGATCCCCCGGAGCATAAGAAGAAGGTTGTAGAAATAAAGAAGAAAAGGAAGGATGATGAGTTCGTATGTTGAGGACATATTCTGACTACCCTCGCAAACAATCTATACGACCTCTACATGATGTATTCCTCTCCAAGATAAATTTGGATGAAATTAGAGGACAAGTATGCTATTGAGAGGCAAGGTACTGACAAGTTTCTTATTATGAAATTTCTAGGGTTTAAGATAACTGATTCTATACCAATTCTTGACCAAGTGCATGAGTTACTTGTCTTGGTTAATAGGCTTCATGACCTTAAGGTGATTTTACCCAAGGCATTCCAGTTAGGGGCAATAATTTTGAAGTTACCCCCCTACGTGGAATGGTTATAGGAAGAAACTTCTTCATATGCAAAAAGATTTCACCCTTAAGAAGGTCATGAGACATCTCCGAATTGAAGAGGAGACTCGAAAAAGAGATGTCCTAGATTTTCCCAATAGTTTTTTGGTGAACAATGTTGAGAGTAAATAAAAGAAGCACTGTAAAAGAAAGGCACCCGATTCTGATAAAATTGACAAGAAGAAAAATAAGAAATGTTATGGTTGTAATAGGAAAGATCACTACATTAAATACTGCAAATTGATTAATCAATCAATAAGAAATGTTATAAGAAACTCAGAAAGGAGACCCAAAAACAAGGAACACCACCTAAAGCTAATCTGATAAAGAAACAGATTGAGGATTTTGTTGTCATGATTACAACTTCTGACAATAATTTGTATATTGACATGGTAACTAAAGTGAATATGGCAAGTGCAACATCCGATGCTAGGTGGATAGATTTTGGTGCATCTATACATGTGTGTTATAACAGGGAACAGTTCAAAAGCTATGAGGAAATCGTTGAGAAGGAAGTGTTGATGGGAAACCATGTAGCCGCAAAGGTCCTAGGACAAGGCACAGTGGAACTACGGTTCACATTGTTGGGAATGTCCCGACAATGTTCAATATACACGAAAAAATTAAAACAAAGTAATATAGTAATTCTATGCCTTGCTAGAGACCTCTATAATTGGTAATTAAATATGTTTAATTACAACTATATTATTTGGTCCTACTGGGTCACACAAGTCAGTGCCCTGGAACAATGTATGTAACCTAAGTGATAATGTATTACGTTTAGAAAAGTTGGAAACTGATTTCTATGAGAAATCAGCCCAACACGGACCGAATTGGGTTTAACACGGTCCGTGTTGACCCAACACGGTCCGTGTTGACCCAACACGGTCCGTGTTGGGATACCATGGTCTGTGGTGTCCATGGGCCGAGTTAATGGACATTCTGGAGTCCAACATGGACTGTGTTGTTTCAACACAGACCGTGTTGGGCATGAGAAGTGCGCCGTTGCGTTAATTCGGCCCTTTAGGGTTTTGAACCCTTTCCCTAGGTTTTCTGAACACTATATAAAGGGGTCTCTGGGAGAGTTAATATACACCAACTGCCTAAGACTCTTAGAGAGATACCAGGGTGATTTCCTGAGTTCCTCCCGCTTTTTAGTTTGCAGTTCTTGTTTCAGGAAACATTCTCTGTTTCCCGAAACATTCACATATACCAAATACATATATCTTAGATTGAGATTCGTCTTTATCGAGTCGATCTAGCAATCGGGTTCCCAGAGTGCTGCGTGGACTTTTCAGTAGAGGGTTTCAACATTGGAATTTGGAAGGTCAACCTCTTCTTCAGTCGGAATTAGCGATCATGTATAATTACTAAAGTCTCTGCAATTGTTGTGATTAATTGTTTATAACCGTTATGAATATTCCACCAATTAATCTGTATCTGTTTAGGAAATAGATAACCTAAAACCTAACAGTGGTATCAAAGCAACCAATTGCATGCTAAAGTATTGTACTTGTATTCATAAGTAATTTTGTCAATAGTTGAATTATATTACGAATATGCTAAACTAGATTTATGCCTAAAATTTTGAATCTTTATGAAAGCTTTAATCTTTAATGTTCATGATAGTAAATCTGAAATTCTATTGTAATATTTCATGCTTTGTTATTATTTATTTCTTATTGCTTTTAATAAATCGATTTTATGTTTGTTTAATCGTTAAATATAGCATGAACTTGATTTATTTTTGAATGTTTTAGAAACAATCTTGTTTAATATTGTTAAACAGTTGGCAACACATGAAATAGGTCAAATGTCGCAAAATAGGGTTTTGTAGAATTATTTTATGATTTAGTTTATTTACGGTACGTAAATTAGAAAAATCGAAATAAAATATCAAACGAATTCGAACATTTCTGAAATTTTTACTGAAGATGTCTGGAAGTGTTATGGACTTTTCATAATTTTTGTAGATTTTTTCCAATTAAAATGGATTTTTAATTGAGTTTTCAGATCTGAAGTGAATTAAAATACGTTTAAGTCTCTGAATTTTATAAATTTGTAGAAATTTGTAAAACTTCTGAAATTTTTACAGTAGGTTACTGGGTAACCATAATTGTAGGGAAAAAACATTTCGTTAATTTATAAGGTCAAATTATAGTTTTTAATTTAGATTTTCAAATATGAGATAAATAAATTTGTTGCTTCCCTGAATATTGTATATTTATAAAAATTTGTAAATTTTCTGAATATTTAAAGTAGGTGACTGGGTAACCATTCTGTTATGGATAAAATTTGTATGAATTTTCGAAATCATTTACTAATTTTCCTTTAATTTTCAGATTAACAGAAAAGTCTAATTGTTTACTTTTCTGAATTTTATTCTAATTTTCAAAATTTGATAAAAATATAAAATTTTTACAGTAGTATATTGGATGAACCTACTATATGAAAAAATTATAAAATTTGATTTTTAAACTTATCGGACTATTATTATTTATTTTCCTTTTTAAACAAAGAATTAAAAAGTTTAATTCCCTAAAATTTTACAATCTTTTGAAAATTGTTAAAATTCTTGAAAATATTCATATTGGGTTATTAGATAATACTGTGATATGAAATCTTTAAATTCGATAAGTTATGATAATTTTATTTAAGTTCTTTCATTCACGAAATTAACCGAAACTGGGAAGCAACACGGACCGTGTTGCCAGCAGTTTTGGTGAATTCGTGTGTTTTAGGGTTTGTAACTAATTTTAGAAATTAATTATTAAATCCTATTACTACTAAATCAGATAATGGACATAAAATCTATTATTTTGTAAAGTTTAGGAAACTTACAATTTCTTTAAAAGATATAGTATCTTTTAGGTTTCTTGATTTTAGGGAAATCAAGTATTTTGTATGTATAGGTACAAAATCCTAAATCTGTTTAGGTAACTAAGATAAAATTTGGAATTTTATTTATTTTATTAATCATGCAAACCTTCTAGAAAATCTTATTTAGTATTTATTTCCTTATGTGTTATATTGCAATTATATATGCCTTTTATAATTTGTTATTTAAAGCATGTGTTATATTTGATATAATTATTGCAATATTACCTGTTTGTATGTGCTTCTAGTATGGCCATAGATAGTCAGTTTGACCGGTCTGCGTACCGGGTTGGGTGAAATACGGTCTGCGTACTGTCCTTGAATTAATTTTAAATTTAAATTTCAGTTATTTTTATTTTTAATTCATGTAAGGCCTCAATTGTGAGGTCCACTCTGTAAATTTGTTGTAATTCAAGACATCAAGTTGAGAGGGAGCCCAACAGCAATGTTGATGATGATTCGAGTGGGAGCCCATCCAAGTAAGTTGCAAGACCCAAGAAGATTTTCTTGAAGACTGTCAAGGCTTAGTTAAAATTAGTTTGATTAAGTCTAGGTGGTCATACTAGAAGTTTTATTTATGCTTTAAAATTCGTTATTGCATGTTTTATTATGCCTTTTATGCTTTTTCGAAAGAGTTCACCTAGAATTGCATGTTTAGGATAATAAAATCCTACTCTCAAAATTGAATTATTGCTCACACTTTGATAGATAAATAAAGAAAGCCAAAGCGAATTATTTGTCCATTATTAATAAGTAGGGTGGGAGTTAGGTCAATTCAAATTGGTTATCAAAATAGTTTTGGGCCAAGAGCAGAGGAAGAGAAATATTGTATTCGATACAAATTTCTTGCCAAGAATCATTTTGAATGATCGATCATAAGATTATGCACCAAAGATAACATGAGATCGAGTTTTGTTGGGCCAAAGTTCACTTGAGCCCATGAGTCTTGTGGGTCTTGGTAAATTAAAACACTAAATGAGAGTTGATAAAGTGTTTTAATTTGAAATTAAAATTAATTTAATTTCTTTTGATGAATAACAACTAAAATGAACCAATTTTGTCTCGTATAATTATTTATGTCTTTTAACTCAAACATCCACTACTAATAAAAATATTGTTTTCTCCTTGAGAAAGAGAAAAAGAATTACACCAATTCCTTAATTGGAATTGCCATCGCAAGATTGTCTTGAAAGACGATTAAAAGAAACAATGTCTTTGATTTAACATTGAGCTAGGCATCAATATTAAGAGGTCAATCAAGCCAAATGAATACATGTAATGTCATAGTATTCATACAATTTTAACTTCAAAATGTTTGAAGGTTAGAGGAAGGTTTTCAATATTACCAACTCAAAACCAAGTTTATCGAACTAGTTAGAGTTGATAAATATGAAACCAATAACCAGATAGTCAAGTTTAAGCTAGATAAGGGCCAATTGATGGCACTCATGTTTTTAAAATAATTTGACTATTTTAAAACATGAGAAACCTCATATTCCCCCTTTTTAACCAAAAGGTCGGCGACCAAAGGTAGTCTTTTAGTGAAAGGGAAAATAAGATTTAAGAAATCTATCAAAGACAAGAAGTCAAAGGAAAGGTAAGGACAAACAGTTGTACATACCCAACCAATGACAGCAACTGGTTAACAACCAGATCATGTATGACACTGGGAGCGTGAATAAGTATAAGGAAGACTTGAGATATGATTTCAATTCTAGGCAAATGCGTATATGATACACACTACCCTTATTAAACCCACTTAATTTGAGTATAAGATACCAGGGTTGAAACTCGCATTTATGCAAATGTGCAGTATCTACAGCAAAATAGATGTGCTTTGAAGGATGAGAGTCAGCCTACAAATAGGAACATGTAATTAGTTGTAGTTCCTTATGAAGAGTTGATTATTTATCCATTCCCTCAAGACTTATAAGAGAAACTTATAGGTGATTCTATGTTCTCATTATAAGTAGAAATTTGATTTTTTGCTCTCAATTAGAGAGAGAGAGAGAGAGAAGATTTCAGATAAACACACCCAACACATCGAAACCAAGAGGTTTAAAAGGAATAACTCATGTTCAAACTTAAACCTTGTAACTATTTATTAAGTCATGCAAATCAGAGCGCATTCGGAAGCGTCACAGTGATAGACTTTTGAATGATAAGACTTTGAAACATGTGATGTCTGCAAATCTGAAGATGGAATGTTAAAATAGTTTGAAGATTTCCAAAATGAAGTAGTCTTGGCGAAACAATGAAAACACCTAGATACGATCGAAAGGATGCTAATGGTTGAGCCAAGAGTTTGAACAAATGACTCAAATGAAACATAATTCTGGCACTATAAGCTTAAGTCATATTAATCAGAAATGCATTCAGAAAACTGCATAGTGCAGGATTTTGGAAAACATAAACTTTGAAAAGTTCAATGTTTGTAAAGCATGTCTGATGGGTAAGATGACTAAAATCACCTCTTATTGGAATTGGTGAACAAGCTAATGACTTATTAGGATGCAAGCATATTGATGTATGTGGGCCTATGAGCACTAGTGCTAGAAGAAGGTTTGCTGTACTTTTTCATCACTTTCAGTGACGATTTTTTTAATAGATATGGGTATATCAACTTAATACGCCACAAGTCCAAATCATTTGAAATGTTCAAAGATTTTCAAAGTGAAGTACAAACACCAACTTGGCAAGAAAACCAAAACCCTTCAATAAGGTTGAGGAGGTGAGTATTTGAGCCATGGTTTTACTGACCATTCCAGAGAATGTGGAATTGTTTCATAACTCTCTCCTCTAGGAATACGACATCTCAATGACGTATCTAAAAGAGAAATCACACCTTATTAGATACTGTGCGATTAATGATGGTTGAGTCGACATTGTCGATTACCTTTTGGGGATACACGCAGTTAACCATAGCTTTAATTACTGAATAAAGATTATCTAAATCACTAGAGAAGACACCATATATGATATGGAGAAGAGAGGTTCTTGAACCGTCTTCTGAAAGAAAGGAGTATCACTTCTACAAATTGTTGTAGAGGAAAGTGTTTGTGTCTCAAAATGCTTTCTTCTTAGAGAATATGTTATTCTCTAAAAGAAAGAGTGGGAGAGTTTTGAACTTACCGAAGTTCGAGAGACACAAAACACTATAATCATCACCTGAAACTCCGCTACTTGATCCTAGTTCAAATTTTCCTATTGGTCGGGAAATTAAGAACAAGGTTGAGACAGTTGAAGTTCCTCAAAACGTTGAGGAGGAGGTGTCATGAACATTACTCCAAGCAAGGTCAGGTAAACAACTTCGTCAACCATAGAGATATCGATCTTCTATGGATGAGCGTGAGATGTTACTTTTAGAAAGTAATGACTCTACCTACAACAAAGACGCTTTAGCAAGTCAAGATTCCATAAGGTCTAAGATGGACTCCATGTATACAACCAAGTTTAGAACTCGGTTGGTTTGTCTGAAGGTGTGAGTCATCAGGCATAGGAGGGTTTAAGGCAAAACATGGGTTCATTAAGATAGACATCAAGACTGACTTCAAAATTGGATTTTGAAGAAAGGTGTGTACTTGACACAACTGAGTGGTCTTTTGTTGGAATACTTGTAACCTTCAAGAGACCATCTGTGGTCTTTAGGAAGCTTCTAGGAGTTGAAATCATTAACCTTCTTGACCAGGATATCAAAAAAGTTTGACATACTGGGAAGTGCCAAAGATAATATTGTGTTTACAAGAAGTTCAGTGGGAGCAATGCGTTTTCTGATATTATATGTGATTGACATACTGCCTACTGAGAATAATATTCCAATGTTGTTTCTACTGAGGTTGACTTGGAAATAATTTTCAAAGTTAAGGATTGGTGAGGCTAAGAATTTTCTTGAAGACTAGATCTATAATGATAGATTAAAGATTTTGATTGTTTGAATCAAAGTTAACTAGGTCTTGAATAGTTCAACTCACTTCCAGAATGGATTAATTTCCAATAATTATGGCATATCCTTACAGAATTTGATTGTCTCAAAACAATCAGAAGTTCTAAGAAGGATGAGACATATAACTTATGCTTCAGGCGTGAGATTAATGTATGCCATGAGATGTTCAAAGTCCAACATAACATATACATTGTATATGTATAAGCAAAACTAAGGATGTGTCCTAAGTCTAAAGTGGTTTATAAAAGCTAAGTGTGAAGAATTGCATTGATGCTACACTCATGTAGAGAAATATGATTATCTGAAAGGTCAGAGAAAATTATACAATCTGTTTTGAGTGGTATTGAGGTGAACTGGAAGAAGTTCCTAACATGACATGCGGTTAATTCTACAAATAAGACAAGTATGGCACAACTTTAGAAGTTGTGGCAGAAACTGTTAGGATTGCGAAGTTCGTTTTTAGAACTGGGTGATGTTTCTAGCCTTGCGAGAGAAATGGAGCCTTGGCTATAGGAGCCATCACTCAAGCAAAGGAACTGAAGCTCACTATGAATCCAAACATGTGTTCTAGAAATATCTTCCTGTATGAAAGGTCATTAGTGAGATGGTATATGTACGAGGTTCATTGCAAGTACTATGCACTAAACCCATGTCGTAGTTATACCATGATAGTCATGCATGGGCAATAAGTATTAAACACATTCCGGAATATTAACAAGTCAAATTTACATGAATTGTTCATGAATTATGACCTTCTTGATTCATCATTAAGAATAAGATTCCAAAATTTACATCATTTGTGGTTTAGAATTATGTAAATGTCCAAAAAGGTTAGCGCATTCAAAATGGGAAATTGGATAAGGTCTGATTTCTGAAACCCCATTAGTGAACTTGATAACGCAAGTCTTAGTCGAAAGTCGACCTGCTTCCTAATTGTATTATCACGTAGAAACAGTGATAATATCAACACAATTAACATGTAGGATTGAGGTGATGATCAAGTTTCGTGATCATAGTGATGCGATGACATCATAAATCAATCACATGGGTATTGTTGAGAACAACTACCGAACTGACCCGCAGTGGGAGCTCTTTAAGTTGGGAATCGTCATAGGAGCTCTCACTACTCAAAATTCCTAAATCCTGAGTTCAGTACATAGACTATATGGTCTGTTGTGACTTTGGAGCGCGTCAAACGCCTTTTGTAACAGTAGGCTATAAAGGCGGTGTCTGGGTTATAGTTGGATCATGTGAGAATGTGTGTCTGAACAAGATGACATTGTCTTCCCTATTAGGGACAGTTGTCTCGTTGGCCACTCGATGAGATTTGACTGAAAATGCTTGGCCGAGCTCAGTTGAATCAATAGTTGATCGTCTGTTTTTCAAAGTCTAAACTCGGAGATCGAGGAACGTTCGGGTCTTACATTAGGATGACTTTAGCTTACCTTATCTGAACTAGAGACAGTAAGTGACAAAGGAATTCAAGGAATCGAACACTTGTGGGACAAGTGGGAGATTGTTAGGAATGTCCCGACAATGTTCGATATACACAAAAAAATTAAACCAAAGTAATATAGTAATTATATGTCTTGCTAGAAACCTCTATAATTGGTAATTAAATATGTTTAATTACAACTATATTATTTGGTCCTACTGGGTCGCACAAGTCAGTGCCCTGGAACAATGTATGTAACCTAAGTGATAATGTATTACGTTTAGAAAAGTTGGAAACTGATTTCTGTGAGAAACCAGCCCAACACGGACCGAATTGGGTTCAACACGGTCCGTGTTGGGATACCACGGTCCGTGGTGTCCATGGGCCAAGTTAATGGACATTCTGGAGTCCAACACGGACCGTGTTGTTTCAACACAGACCGTGTTGGGCATGAGAAGTGTGTCGTTGCGTTAAGTCGGCCCTTTAGGGTTTTGAACCCTTTTCCTAGGTTTTCTAAACACTATAAAAGGGGTCTCTGGGAGAGATTAATATACACCAACTGCCTAAGACTCTTAAAGAGATACCGGGGTGATTTCCTGAGTTCCTCTCTCTTTTAGTTTGCAGTTCTTGTTTCAGGAAACATTCTCTGTTTCCTGAAACATTCACATATACCAAATACATACATCTTAGATTGAGATTCGTCTTGATCGGGTCGATCTAGCAATCGGGTTCCCGGAGTGCTGCGTGGACTTTTCAGTAGAGGGTTTCAACATTGGAATCTCGAAAGTCAACCTCTTCTTCAGCCGGAATTAGCGATCAGGTATAATTACTAAAGCCTCTGCATTTGTTGTGATTAATTGTTTATAACCGTTATGAATATTCCGCCAATTAATCTGTATCTGTTTAGGAAATAGATAACCTAAAACCTAACACACATCCGACAAGAAATTGACTTTGAAGAATGTTCTTCATGTGTCGGATATGGGGAATAACTTGGTTTCTGGACGTCTATTGATCATGAACAAGGGTGGTTGTAACAGTCGGCTCTCGATCATTAAGTAGCACGTTCGAAACAATTCACGAGATGGGGATTTTTCAGGGTCCTGCAGATTGACGATTCCACTGGGGACTTAAACTTAAAAAGATGGTAAAACTTAAAAAAATCGTGTTGATTTCAAATTTTAAAAGGGAGAATGTTTATTTATTACGATTTTATTATTCTTTTAGGCATTTTGCGTACCAGGCTACTCCACGGGTCTTTTGACACAGGAGCACAAAACCGATGGTTTAGAATTAACCTAGGATCTTACACGAGAGCGGGAGACCACTACTTGTGTGATGAACTCTACATCGCCAAGCATTTGGTCTCTCCTCTCACCCATGTTATACTCCAAAGATTCCTTGAAGTCCGACGAGCAACACCTCACCCACTTTACCTATGAACCTTATATGGGTGAAGTGCACCGAGGCGAGAACATGTGGTACCTCATCCAATCCCAACCTTAGTAATCTATGAATGTAGAGCCTTGGTTTAGGATACCCTTCATGTTGTATGCTATATGTATATGTGTTTCCCCTCCCCTTTCTTTATTGCAAAAGAGTCAACCCTAGTTTAGAGGCTTCGTTCTAGTCCATGTAAAATTCATTAGGCCGAGAAGATGATGGTTTATCAATCAGGGCAATCAACCTCAAACATGATGGTTAGCGCAGTGGTCGGACCCATTTATGTATGAGAGTTGATTACTCTAATTTATAAAAACAAAATTTATCTCGCCCTCGACGATATTATATGGCCCTTTACGATGGTCTCTTAACAAAGGTCCAAAAATTTTGACTAAAGTCCAACAAAGTTAATGGATAACGTCTTAGACTGCATAATAGTCACTAAGTTTGAGTAAATTAATTTATATACTTAATCATTAAATCCGTCGTATTTATGGCTGGCCCATTCTTAAGCCCAACCATATTGGATTTACCAATTAAGCCTATGAACTAATTATAACCCGCTTATTGTTGGCTTTATCCAGTCCTTTACAATGTCCACTTTTCTTGAGTAAATAAATAAAAAAATGAAATAAATGTGTCGAAAAGCATAGGTCGTCAATCCTGTCGAACATTATTCTAGTCTGCATAATAGCCAGTATAGTCTGTTACCTTCCTACAGCATCTATGTCTACTTATAACATTCATCTCCATCTCAAATTTCCCTTCACCAAATCATCCCTCTTTACATCATTCATCACAGTCACCGTTCGAAAATCCTTAGCCTCGACCAGCTTGCTCATTCTCCTCATGACCAATCCATATCTACCCCAAAGCCAAAATGTGTGCTGTAACTAAAGGCGAACATGAGTCAACCCCATGACGAAGAAAGGCGAAAAAAAGAGAGAGTAGAAAGCAAAAAGAAAAAGAAAAAGAAAAGGCAAGAAAAGAGAGAGTTTCTAGTTGGTACACCAACATGGGTAGGCATGGGTGGTACGACACTCAATGCCCATTAAGAACTTTGTTTGCGTATAGAGAAACCAGTGCTGGGAGATTAACCCATTTTGGGTCGTCCATATCTTGAACCATACCAACAAAAAAAAGGAAAGGAAGAATAAAGAAAAAAAGAGAAAAGAAAAAAAAGGGAGAATAAGAAACCGGAGACGGAGCTAATAGTCACACACACAGAAAAATCTCATAAACCTTCCTAAATGTTCTCAAGCCTTACGCCCCAAGCCTTGACATCGTCATCACGCCTTTGCATCCATAAAACTCGCCAAGTGTAACGTGGTTTTTGTACCCCGGTTTTTGTATCGTTCTTCTCAGGAGCTAGGGGCCTTGGCTGAGAAACTCGGTCTAAGGTCGGGTCAAGATTTCTAAGGTAAGGTAATAGGTTGAAAGAGGCGATCACAAAGCAAGAAAGCAAACTAAGGTCAGTGAAGGTGAAATAATGGGTTTCGGGGGCTTTTCGGGATGCAAACGGGAACAAGGAGATAGGTTTCGCAACAAGGAGGGAAATCAAGTGGCAATTCCATTAGAAAATAACCACCGGGCTTCCTCTTTCGAGGATAGTCCGGATTAACTTCCCTAAAGCCCACCACGGACCCAGAGGATTGAAGAAACGGAATTCCCTAGTTAGTCTCTATTCACTTTCGTGAGTAGAGTGCTAACTATCCCAATTCCAACCTTGCAACTCAAGTGTTGGATGTGTTCGGGGACTTTCGGACCCAACTACATCCCACTTGAGGGAAGGAATGGAGTGGGAAAAGTGATTTCCCAACTAATTACTCACTAAAATTGCTAACTCATGCCTAATTACCAATTCACACCCTTAATGACCCTCTAACCCATTAGCGTTCTAGCCACTAATCATGATAAAAACTATGCTAACAACATCCAAACCAACCCTAAACATGATTTCTAACATCAAACAACCATAAACATGGAAGATAATGAAATAGCAAGTAAGAACAATTAAACAATCAATAAAGTAATTAGCAAAGCAATTAATGAAAGAGTTAAGGGAAGAGAAAACTTATCAAAATGCTGTAGATGAACAAGAGAAAGTAATAAAAAGATGATACCAACAATCTCTCAATTGTTTGAATCCCCAAATCTTCAAATATCACAAACCCTAGAATAAATCTCTCACTAATCTCTCTCTAATCTCTCTCTAAAATCTCTAATTACAAGGCTGGAAAATGTCTAAGTCTCTCCCTAAAGCGTCCCCCAAGAAAACGTGAAAAGGGTGTAAATATACAAGTGAAATTGGTTGGCCAAAACGCGCAGGAAACAGGGGGTAGCGGGTGCCACGCCCTGGGTGGCGAGCGCTACCATGCGAAAACCTCCAGGTGATTTTTCCTTCGTAAGACAGTAGGTGCGGTCCGGCTGACCGCATGTGCTGTCTTCCTTGGTCCAACCAAGGTAGCGGGTGCCACCAATATGGTGGCGGGCGCTACCATGCGAAAACCTCCAGGCGATTTTTAGCTTCGAGAGATCGTAGGTGAGGTCTCCCAAGACCGCAGGTGTGGTCTTCCTCAGCCCAACGGTGGTAGCGGGTGCCACCCCAAGGGTGGCGGGGCCTACCCTACTCTTTTCTTCCCTTTTTTCCTTCCTTCTTTCCAAGGCATGTAACGCCCACTACAAGGATCGTAGTGGGTGTTACCCCCCTGATTGACACCAAAGGTGGGGAAAGTGGCCCCGGGTCAACTCCGCCTCGACTCTCGGTCCGGCTCGGCTCAAGAAATCACCAAAAATGCTCTAAAATGGTCCGTTTTACCTCGTTTTTGTGTATAACACCAAAACCTACAAAATAACAAAAAACATACTAAAAAGCCATGAAAATAAACATGAAACGAGTCAAAAGCCTAAGAATTAAGGCGTTATTTAGACACAAAATTGGGTCTAAACACCCCCCCACACTTAAACTTTTGCTTGTCTCGAGAAAAACAAACAAAAACAAATAGAAACTAAACACCAACTCCTCTGTCGTGGGAGGAAACGAGTGCATTTAGCATATGCACCAAACCCTTTGAACCCCCCGGCAGCACAGGTGGACGAAATGGACTCGTGAGGGTTTGCAGCGGCTATACCCACAAAAGCCAAAGAAGGAGAGAGGGAAAGTGAAAAACAAAACCAAAGAAAGCAAAGGAAAAGGAAAAACAGCTTCGCTTCAAAGAATCATGCCATCTCAATTAGGAAAACGTTATTAATCCTCCAAAAGGAACCGTTATGAGCATCTCACAAGCACCTATCCCAAGAAAAAGTCAGTCTTTGAGATTTTCGATCCCCTACACCCAACGCCAAACAAAACCCCATGTGCAAATGTACTAGTGGGTTCTAACCGAATCCGAAAGTCTCCAAAGACTCACGCTCGAGCTTAAAAACAAACAAAATGAACAAGGAAAGAAAAGAGTTGCCCTCCTCCGCATTTGGTCGCCCTTGGCTTGGTGAGGGCCGTAGGTGATGCAAGGAGAGGCCCCACACTTTAAGAAGCACAAACTTTTCTTTTCTTTTTGGTTGGTTTTACCAACGAAATTGCTTTTTCTTTATTTTTTTTCTTTTTATAGTCGGTATTAGCCTTACTTTCGGGAATTGGACGGCCCAAAATGGGGTTTACCCTCCCAAGGCAGAATTTTTTTTCATACACACCTCCCTTGAGAATTCAATAAAGGAGGAGGTTAAGGGGTAATAGCGCCGTACCGCTAAAACCGGTCCCATGTAGGTTGGCTAAGTGTATGGTGGTTGATGTCGTTCAGCCGACACGCCCCACTTAATCCGGTTATTTAGCTTTTCTTTCTTTTTCTTTCTTTTTCTTTCTTTCTTTTGCTTTTCTATTTTTTTTTTTACAAAAAAAAGCTCGAACACGAATCCCTAGAATCTCCCAGTTTCAACCAGAACGTGCAAAGAATCGAGGATCTCGCTAGACACTCAATGAAGGAAATCTAAGAAGGTAAGTCATGACAATCACCTGAGACAGGGTCGAAAATGCTCAGACCGGTTTCTTTTAAAGAAGATTAAGAACGACTTCTCAATTTCGACAACAAGATCCAAGAAACAAAGCAAAACAAAGCGAAAACGAAAACTGAAAGAAAACTTTTAAGGCTTTCACTCCCTTTTTTCTCCTTTTTCACACAAACGTTTTTTCAAATTTTAGGCAAAAAATGAGAAAACAAAACAAAAATGCTAGGTGATCTACCCTTGAACAAATATAACTCACCCCCCCCCCCACACTTAAAACACCACAATATCCTCATTGTGGGAAGGTGTCACAAGAAAAGGGTAGAGAACCGATAAAAACAAACAAACAAGAACAACTAGCAAGCAAGTGATGGCGAGCCGAGCCCACACGCTCCAACAACGAGATATACCCAACAAGCACATACTAGAGGTTCGCCACCAAAAGAAAAATCAAGCATGCAAAAGGATCATAGGGTATTCAACTCAAAAAGAGAAGAGCGGAGAGATATTACCTCGACTTCTTCAAAACAAATGATTACCCAATCCGCGATCCGTGATAGCCAAGCAAAGGGTTAGGATTTTCAAGAAAAAACAACCAAAGCTCGTAAGACCCGCATGCAAGATTAAAAACATGAAAAAGAAACTAACTAAGACAAAAATAAAAATTAACTCAAAAGAAAGAAATAAAAGAATGGATTGCCTCCCATAAAGCGCTTGTTTAAGGTCCCGAGCTTGACCTAATTACTTACTTGATTCTCGATAGGCGTGGTATGCATGAGAGAAGCATGGTAAGTGTTCGGTCTCGTTTCGAGCCGAATTAATATCTTTTGTAAGGAGTTTTGCTTGTCTTTAATAATTAATTTAGGAATTTTATTATGTTTTTATGTATTTTGCAATATTATTAGATTTTATAGCATTTTATTATTTTTGTTATTAATTTTGTTAATTATAAATCAAAATAATAAAACTAGAAGTTAAATAAAATAAAACTAAACCTAATTCTACCCAGCCCAGTCCAGCCCAATCTCTCTCACCCATTTTCCCTCGGCCTGCTTCACAAACCCACAACCCGTACCCAAACCCTCAAACACTAACCCGTTTACCCTGACCCATTTTCTTTCTTTCTCCTCTCAGCCGGATCAAAACCCACCCCCAAACCCTAATTCTAACTCATTTCTCACTTCCCCTTTCTCTCTCATTCCCTCGGATTCTCTCTTTCCCCTTTCTTCTTCTTCCCGTTTCTCTTTCTCTTCTTTTTGTCTTCTTCTTCCTCGGATCCCCTTTCTCTTTCTTTCTTTCTCTTTTCTTCTTTCCCGTCTTCCATCTCTCTCTATCTCTCTGTTTCTCTTTCTCTTTTCGGCCCAGTTACACCGACAACCGTGATCAACTTGTGCCCGACATCCATTCACCAACATAATCATTCATCTTCTAATCTTATCTCAATTTCTCATTAAATCTCTTAATCTCTCGATTTCTCACTAATTTATCTTCCAATTTACATATTCGGTGGGGGAATTCCAAGAAAGTGAAGATCGATTTCAAGTATTAAAGGGGAAGAAGAAGGAATAAGAAAAGGATCATAGGCCCGAAGGTCGGTTTTTGGGGGGTGACAACCCAAAGATCGTCAATCGGCATCATAGGGTTAGATTTAGGTTATTTCCGTTTTAAATTCTGTCTTCATTGTTCAAAGATCTAAAATCGCATTCTAGGTTTAGAGTTAAGATTAAGTTTTGTTCATGTTCATGTTTGAAATTCTATTTTGTTTTTGTCGATTGATTCCTGGGTTTTAATTCTCAAATATTCTGGGTAATTTGATGTACTTGGTTTGAATATATTCGGTGCTTGTGCTGATTTTGTTGCATGTTATGGGATTGAATTTATGATTGTGGTATTTTGATCTGGTTAGATTTAGTATTGAATTTCTGATGGACACTTTGAAATTGTTCTGTTTTAGTTGATTGTGTTCGTCGTTCATTTTCTCTGTTTTTCTCTTTCTTTGTTTCAGTCGAACAAAGCAAGGGTTTGAATCCCTATTTTCTTCTCTTTTCCTTTTTCTTGTTTGATCTCAATGTTAGGGGCAAGTTAAAAATTTGTTTCAGATTAGGGTTAGGTATTACTAGAGTTAAGTTTAGAATTTTGTTTAAGTGAAATTTTCCTTAAAAGTTCTTATTAGTACAGTCACAAAAACTCCAATCCACAATTCAGTGAAGAGGAGGACTAAGGGTTCACAAATTCTCCTTCAAGTGAGGATTTGGGGATTCTTAGTAATCCAAATTACAAACCTTTTTGTTTGTTCTGGGTAAAGTTCAACTGAAGTTTAGTTCATCACAGATATAATTTATTGTTCCCAATTTCATTGTTAGAATTTAGTTTTATTGCTTTCTTATTTATTGCTTTTAATTACGTTCGTAGTTTAGTTTTATTTCTTGTCAAATTTAGTTTCGTTCATCTCTTACTTTAATGCTTTCTTTAGCTTTCATCGCTTTCAGTTCATATTAGTTTAGTTTCTTTAAATTATTTACTGCTTTCCACATTTGAAAATCTCTTTCACAAACCAATTACCTAATAACCTAAAAACCCATCCCTGCGGATACATCAACCCTTAGGAATAATTCGTTCCTAAAAACCACCCCCAAAAATGCTGACGAACAGTAAGCTTTTTCCACCAACTCTTCTTCCTTCTCCTCCCTCGCATCCCAATAGAACTCATGAATAAACTGGAATGATCCTCCGGTGGTCTAGCCAACTCCGAAGGAATCAAAGGTAATGGCCTTCTTGCTTTACTCCACCAAAATGTCTTCCTCCTTTTCCATCGCTTCCTCTTCTTCCGCAAGAATTGAGCATGCCTCCTTGAAGACTTGATAGGCAGGATAGAAAGAAGAGATAACCCCAGCTTGATATTCGGTGATGTGCCGGGTCTCGGGCCTTGGAAAGCCATCTCTCTCAATTTCATATTTTCCATATATGTTTCACCCAAGGCAATCTCCCTCCTCAAAGGCACAGTGTTGAGGAAGTCACCATGAAAGTTGAAACTATCTCCATGAACCTCAAAATGAATAGATTTAGGGTAACTTTCTCCACCCCAATCATCCGGTTCCACAATAAGTAAGCATGGCTCCTCTTGATGCTCATCCATAATACCAACCACTGCATTGACCTTGAAGTGTGACTCCTTGTGAGGGTTCCTTCTCGAGGGATCAAGATCAAAATCAATATGTTCTCTCCCCACATGAAAAGACAGACGACCTCTTTTCACATCTATGATTGCTCCCGCGGTGGCCAGGAAGGGTCGACCAAGAATAATAGGACTCCTCCAGTCCTCATCCATCTCCAAAATAACGAAGTCACAAGGAATAAGGAAACTCCCCACTTGAACCGGGATGTCTTCTAATATTCCCAAGGGCTTCCTAACACTTCGATCAGCAAATTACAAGCTAATAACTGTAGGGGTCAAGTCATCAAGGTTCAACTTCTTACAAATTGAGTGTGGCATGACACTCACACTTGCCCCCAAATCACATAATGCATTATCAATCCTCATATCACCAATTAAGCACGATAAAGAGAAACTACCCGGATCGGCAAGTTTCTCGAGAGTTTTGCTCCCTATAATAGCATTGCAACTGATATGAACGATCGACGACTCTTTGATTCTCCTTTTGTTTGCCAAGAGGTCATTAAGATGTTTCTTGAAAGAAGGGACCTCCGCTATATCATCAAGAAAAGGAATATTGACTTGGATCTTCTTCAACATACCAATAAATCGCACAAACTTCGCCTCGCTTTTATGTTGAATCAATCTCCCCGGAAAAGGTACTGGTGGTCTATATGAAACAGGTTTCTCCAATGGGTACTCATGATTGTCTGCCCTCAAGACTTCTTTCCCTTTCTCTCGTCTTTTCTCAATCTCTACTATCTCTTCCAACTTCTCCTTTTCCTCATTCTCGGCCTCATTAACCACAACATCATCCTCCTTCTCCTCGACTATGTTCTGCTCAACTTCTAAGCTCTCCTCTTCATTGTTATCCGCCACAACTCCCTCATTCTCTCCTAATGGTCTCTCCTCTTCCGCATTATCCTCCACTACCTTAGGTTCTTCAATTTTTCTTCCACTCCTTAGGGTAATAGCATCAACTCGCTCCCCTTGGACAGGTTGAGATTGAATGGGTTGAGAAAAGTGCACTTGTTGAGCAACTTGGGTCATTTGGGTTTCAAGGTCTCTAAGGCGAGCACTCTCACTTTCTTGATTAGCCACAATTTTGTGCAACAACTTTTCAATCATAGAATCTTGGGATGGTTGAGAAAATTGAGGTTGTGGGGTGGGTTGATGTGAGAACTCTTCTTGAAAATATGCTTGATGATCATAAAATTGAGAAACAGTATCGAACACAGAATTTGCAAATGTGGAATAGCTAGGATCATAATCCTCATAAGAATGGGAATAAAGTTGGTTGGAATAAACGACATTCACATGTTCTACTTGACGATACTCAACACATTGATGCTCAAGATGTGGACCAAAACACAACTTAGAAGTATGCACAATAGTAAGGGGAGTAGATGCAAAGGTTTGCATACCTCGGGCTAGTTTCAACTGGTTGGAAACCTCATCATTCACCATCTTCTTTTGCAAATCGAGAACGGTGGCCATCAGGAGCTTGATAGTGGGGTTATGTTCCAAGGAATGATCCCCATTTCCTGAATTTTGGCCGTCTCCCCAACTAGGAACATTCTGAGATAGCTCATGAAGAAAAATGTTGGCTGCCTCCGTAGTTTTCTTTAGGAACATCCCTCTGGATACATGATCAATGGACTCCTTTGTATGAATCACAAAGCCCATAATAAAAATGTTAAATTAGCATCCAATCCGGTAAATTGTGATGTGGATATTGGCGTTGAAGGCTTTTAAATCTCCCCCAAGCCTTAAAAAGATCTTCTCTGGGTTCTTGCTTAAAAGACATAATAACTTGCCGGAGTCGATAAGTTTCATCCGCTAAGAAGAATCTATGCAGGAAATCTCTTCTAAGTACCTCCCATGAAGAATAGGTGCCGGGAGGGTACGTTTGAAGCCATGTCTTCGCTTTCCCCGTAAGAGTTAGACGAAAGAACTTCAATTTCATATATTCGGAAGATAAACCGGGAACTTGCACAAAACTAATCCGATCTTCAAATTTCTCGATGTGTGCAATAGGACTCTCGGATTTGTCTCCATAAAAATGATTGCTCGAGAAGACTTCAAGTACGGTTTAAAACTCAAATACAACATCGGGAGGTAATGGTGCTAGAGTGATCGGGTTGCCTCCCGTACCCAATGATGGAATGACATATGATAGAAGGGTACGGGGTGAACCAGCTTGGCCCTCCGCCATCAGAACTCGAAACCTCCTACAAGAGATAGAGAAGCATCAAATTCATTGGATTTGGAACAAACTAGTTTCTAGCATGAAAGCAATCTTAAACAACTCAAGACCAAGAAACTATGCTAGGGGCGCTTGCTCCCCGACAACGGCGCCATTTTATGTAACGTGGTCTTTGTACCCCGGTTTTTGTATCGTTCTTCTCGAGGAGCTAGGCGCCTTGGCTAAGAAACTCGGTCTAAGGTTGGGTCAAGATTGCTAAGGCAAGGTAATGGGTTGAAAGAGGCGATCACAAAGAAAGGAAGCAAACTAAGGTCAGTCAAGGTGAAACAATGGGTTTCGGGGGCTTTTCGGGATGCAAACGGGAACAAGGAGATAGGTTTCGCAACAAGAGAGCAACAAGGAGGGAAATCAAGTGGCAATTCCGTTAGAAAATACCCACCGGGCTTCCTCTTTCGAGGATAGTCCGGATTAACTTCCCCAAAGTCCACCACGGACCCGGAGGGTTGAAGAAACGCAATTCCCTAGTTAGTCTCTATTCACTTTCATGAGTAGAGTGTTAACTATCCCAATTCCAACCTTCCAACTCAAGTGTTGGATGTGTTCGGGGACTTTCGGACCCAAATACATCCCATTTGAAGGAAGGAATGGAGTGGGAAAAGTGATGTCCCAACTAATTACTCACTAAAATTGCTAACCCATACCTAATTACCCATTCACACCCTTAATGACCCCCTAACCCATTAGGGTTCTAGCCACTAATCATGATAAAAACTATGCTAACAACATCCAAACCAACCCTAAACATGATTTCTAACATCAAACAACCATAGACATGCAAGATAATGAAATAGCAAGTAAGAACAATTAAACAAGCAAGAAAGTAATTAGCAAATTAATTAATGAAAGACTTAAGGGAAGAGAATACTTATCAAAATGCTGTAGATGAACAAGAGAAAGTAATAAAAAGATGATCCAACAATCTCTAAATTGTTTGAATCCCTAAATCTTCAAATATCACAAACCCTAGAATAAATCTCTCACTAATCTCACTCTAAAATCCCTAATTACAAGGCTGGAAAATGTCTAAGTCTCTCCCTAAAGTGTCCCCTAAGAAAATGTGAAAAGGGAGAATATATACAAGTGAAATTGATTGGTCAAAACGCGTAGTTTCAAGCCCGACGCACGCGCAGGAAACAGGGGGGTAGCGGGTGCTACGCCCTGGGTGGCGGGCGCTACCATGCGAAAACCTCCAGGCGATTTTTCCTTCGTAAGACCGAAGGTGCGGTCTGGCTGACCGCAGGTACTGTCTTCCTCGGTCCAGCCAAGGTAGCTGGTGCCACCAATATGGTGGCGAGCGCTACCATGCGAAAACCTCCAGGCGATTTTTAGCTTCGAGAGATCGTAGGTGCAGTCTCCCAAGACCGCAGGTGCAGTCTTCCTCGGCCCAACGGTGGTAACGGGTGCCACCCCAAGGGTGGCGAGGGCTACCCTACTCTTTTCTTCCCTTTGTTCCTTCCTTCTTTCCAAGACATGAAACGCCCACTACAAGGATCGTAGTGGGTGTTACCCCCTGATTGACACCAAAGGTGGGTAAAGTGGCTCCGGGTCAACTCCGCCTCGTCTCTCGGTCCGGCTCTGCTCGGGAAATCACCAAAAATGCTCTAAAATGGCTCGTTTTACCTCGTTTTTTTGTGAAACACCAAAGCCTACAAAATAACCAAAAACATACTAAAAAGCCATGAAAATAAACACGAAACGAGTCAAAAGCCGTAGAATTAAGGCGTTATTTAGACACAAAATTGGGTCTAATCACCAAACCTTTGAGCCTTCAAGCCTATCTCACCAAGCCCTCCTCGAGGAACCAATCCTTTTAAGCTGCACCTCATGAACTACAATTGGCTTGATTCTACATCGAATACGTAGGAGAACCTCTTTGAGGCTCGACCGCTACAATTTGCCTTAATGGAGCATCCTTTGTCACAAAATCTTGGTCTTTGAGAGAAAAAAAAAAAATTAGAGGGGCTAGCTCGGAACCCCGAGCTAGGCAAAAGGAGAGAAAGAGAACAAGAGATGCTAGCTTGGAATCCCGAGCTAGGCAAAAGAAGAGCGAGAGAATAAGAGAGGCCAGCCTGAAAACTCGTCAAGGCAGGTTAGGCAAAATGAGAGCAAACCCTGGATTTTGAAGTTCTTTCACATCTCTGTCATCATAATTCCTCAACCTTCTCTCTGTTAGACTTGGATCACCTTCGCAACCGAATATCCAACCATCTCTCCTCTTATGACACGAATCCATCTCGACCATTCCCTCACCTCTTCTCCTATGAGGCGACCTAACCCTTGCCGACCGTCTAGCTTGCGCTGAAACATGGTCACCTGTCAATCATGACATGCCCAGATTCGACCATTAGCCCACCTTCATCTCCTTTTTAACCAAGTACCTCCTTTAACCCGCCTGGCCATCATCAGACCTACCCTTTCTTTTGCCAACTCTTTTCATCCTTCCATATTAACCAGAGCTTTTTGACTCGGTCACTAATGCAAGTGCGAGATTCGATATTTCGAGGCCCGTTCTCAGCACACATGAGCAAGGCCCATCCGCCAATGACAAGAAATCAACTACATCATGGGCTAATTACAAACAACATCCGACTTAAGAGAAGGGTTTATTTGAACCGGGGGCTCCTCTAACCCTCACATAACCTGCAATGAGGCTCTACCTATCTCCACAATGATTCGAGAAAGCAAGAGGACAAGACAAGTCATCCAGGACAGCACCTTCATCATCAATCCTCATCATAATTAAGCCTCACCTATCTTGCCTTGTCCTGAAATTGCATGTCGAATTGCTCTGACACTTAGGGAATCATCGTTCTAGTATTAGGATTGGGGGTTGTTTGCATATTGAGTCACATGCATTGTAAAATACCGTTCATGTACATATCCTCCTAGCCATTGCATTACATCACGAGGTCGTGCATAAAGTCAACAGTCATGCATAAGTACATAGGAGTCTAAAGTCTAGAAGACCAGGTGCATGCATTATCATCGAGAAAAGAGGGAATTCATCTTATACAGAGGCTCAGACTCGACTGCTAATCATCAGGAGCAAGATTAGAGGATGTTCTAATCACACTCTTGATGAATTCTTTCAAGTTCAAGGGGACTATCGTCCAAAGCTCATCCTCATGGCGATCTTCTAGTCTGCGAAAGCCACAAAAGTTGCCATGGACGCCATGGACGCAATCATCCACCTTGGGAAAATCCGTTGGGCGTCATCGACCTCGGGTAAATTCGTTGGGCACCATCTGCATTGGGAAAATCCGATACGCCTCGGAAAAATCCGTTGGGCACCATCAACATTAGGAAAATTCGATCCGCCTCGGGAAAATCCGTTGGGCACCATTAACATCGGGAAAATCTGATCTGCCTCGTGAAAATCCGTTGGGCATCATCAACTGCTTCGGGAACATCCGATCTTCCTCGGGAAAATCCATTGGGCATCATCAACTACTTCGGGCACATCTGATCTGCCTCGAGAAAAACTGTTGGGCATCGTCATCAATCTACTAGACAGGTAAGTCTCTATATCTCCAACCATTGTTCAAAATGATCTGACATTTGCTTTGGTTTCTGCGCAGGGAACCGTCACCAACATCAGGAAAACTAGGATATCATCTTCCAGCTGCCGCTAAAAGGTTGTTGACACTAGGTTGCCGCTAAAAGGGACCGCCATCTTCCAGCTGCCGCTAAAAGGTTGCTGACACCATGTTGTCGCTAGAAGGGACCGCCATCTTCCAGCTGTCGCTAAAAGGTTGCAAACACTAGGACGTCGTTAAAAGGGACCGCCATCTTTCAGTTGCCGCTAAAAGGTTGCTGACACTAGGTTGCCGCTAAAAGGGGACTGCCATCTTTCAGCTTCCGCAAAAAGGTTGCTGACTCCAGGTTGCCGTTAAAAGGGAGCGTCATCTTCCAGCTGCCGCTAAAAGGTTGTTGACACTAGGTTGCTGCTAAAAGGGGACCACCATCCTCTAGTTGCCACTAAAAGGTTGCTGACTTCAGGTTGCATTTAAAAGGGAACGCCATCTTCCAACTTCCGCTAAAAGGTCATTGAAATCCTCTAGGTTGCCATTGAAAGAGTACCGACCTCATCCAACTTCCATTTCTGTTAAAACAACACTGACATCACCCACCGTTCATAGCGCCGCCAGCACCTACCTTCCAGTCATAGCCAATCAGCACCTCAGGCTACGTTGACCTTCGTCCTATTAGAACTCGATCAAAGTGGAGGCTCTCTGTAGACACCTGATTTTATACCGGGACAAGTGTATGAATTGGGCACAATAAGAAAAGAGGCTAGAATGAAAGCAAAGTCAATGGTCCTTAATCAAAAGATACTAGGCCAACCCACTACCAAAAACCTTCATTTTCCGCCCATAAAACATACACGTGCCTACCAATTTGAATCTCATTTTTTTCCAAATGAGAGTAAAGTACCCATCATAAGCTTTCCAAAGCCTTTTGAATGACCTCAATCGGAGCCCGGATGAAGGAATTATGGTTGTTTGAACTTGGCTTAGCCAAATAAGAAGGCCATGCGGCCTTACTCAATTTCCAGCTCAGAAATTAGACCCAAAAATGTGCCTGACCCAGTAGAAATTAGGAAGGATATGTGGCCTTCCTATTTCCCACAAGCCTCCAGACGGGCCGAACAAAGCGCGCCCAACCCATGGAAATAGGAAGGTCAGGCGACCTTCCTCATTTCCATGGCCCGGGAAATGATTGCCACGCATGCAATCCGTGTGCAAAGAAATCGACGGCGAGGCGACCATGCTTTTTAATCCAGATTTTGGTGCCATCATTTTCCCTCCATTCAAAGGCAATCCTTTGATCAGCTCCCTTGACCTTTGACTTGTGATTTTGAGGATGGCCGATTGGCCTTGCTATTTGTCTAAGGGGCATGATCCTTGGAATCATGTCCCATTCCTTCCATCTCCTTACATCCACCCTCATCCTCACTCATTTTAATCAACTCTTATCAACAACTTTCATCACAATCTTCTTCTACACCTCTCTATTCTATCATCATCCATTCTCTATATTCTTCCCATCAATACTCCCATCAACAATCATCATAATTCTCTTCATTCTCTAATCTCTCATCATCCATCTCCACCGAATACTATTATCATCCTTCTTTTTCATCCTCATTACCATACCATCATCATACCGGTCATCCTCAAGCTTCCATTCCATTATCCATACCAATACGATCTTGAAGCATTCATCCTAAAGGATCCACCTTGGAAGGCTCAAAGTGAGGTTTGTACTTTTTATATTTCATTATGTAATTCATTCCTAAGTGTTTATTTCATTTGTACACTCGTTTGTAAAAACCTTCACTCTTTAAATTTTGCATGACTCGTAATATTAATATCATGAAATTTATTAAAGTTCTTCCCGCTCAATTTCATTTTAAGTTCGGTTTTAGTAGAGTCTGTTTTTAAACAGCCGGATTTGAGAATTATTTAATTCAGGAATTCGTAACCTTGTCCCCGGACTTAGAATTCAGGTTCGTAGACCGGTGTCATTTTTATGTTATTTTTTTATTTTTCAGTTTCCTTAAATCGGCTTGCGACTCTTTCTTTCTTTATAATTTTTTTTTGTTATCCAAACATGCATGTTTATTATGTCGAAAGAATTTATAAAATAATTTACATATGCCCATATTCCGATCCGGAGTCGACTCAAGAGAAAATGCCATAGAAATTATCAAAGGTCACATGGCCTTTGAATTTTCTAAGGATTCTCTGTTGGGCCGTGGCACGGATTTGAAACGGATTTTATGTAAAATTATTTGTAAATTAATTGATGTAATTTCGAGTATGTGAATAATAGAAATTGATTATTAAATAAAATAAAAGTCTACCTCGAAAATAATTTTATAAAATAAAATATCTTTATTTAAGGATTAAGCAACCTTAGTCGGCTCCCGATCATTAAGTAGCATGTTCGAAACAATTCCCGAGATGGGGATCTTTCGGGGTCCTACATGTACGAATCCTTCAAAATAAATAATGGAGAATCCATCAAGGACAAGTACAAACGATTCACTGTCATAGTCAATAATCTCAAGTCCTTTGGGAAAACATACTCCAATGAAGGAAAAGATCGCAGGGTCCTCAAATGTCTTCCAAGAAAGAAATGGGAACCGAAAGTCACTGCAGTTGAGGAAGCTCAAAATTTGAAAACGCTCCAATTAGTTGGAAGTTTCTTACTCATGAAATACATCTTCAATAAGAGAAGATGAAAAGGAAGAAGTAGCCCGTAAGGACATCTATGGTCCTAATGACAAGTCAAATGAGGTTGATAAGAACCAGATCTTGGTTTCGATGGCCAAGGAACTCCAGAAGTCGTGCAAGAAAAGTTATACCTCCAAAGGATCCTCATCCAAACGAGCCAACCAAAGAGGTAAGGACTCTTCAAATAATGAAACTAAACTCATTCTCTTGTTTTGTATGTGGTGGCGTAGATCACTTGATCAAAGACTATCCCTACAACAGAAAGAACAGAGAAAAAAGGAGTCGCATGGCCTTCATGGCTTCTCGGAGTGACGATAGTAGCGGCAAAAGAAAAAATGTAGAAATGGTCAATAGTTGCCCAATGGGAAAAGAAACCAGTGATACCGAGGAAGTTGATACAATCAATGATGACTACTAAGACAATGATGAAAATGACGTAACACTTGATGATCTCCTTACTTGGCCTAAAGAGTACTTGGCAAATTGCTTTCTAAAGCTTATTAAACATGGGACTATGTACTTGAATAAAATCAAATATCTAAAAAAGACCATCAAGGGGTTAAAAGAGTCCATGGTTGAATAAGAAAAGTCTTGCGATAACCTTACCTCTAGGATTAACATTCTCGAGGCCGGAAGTCACTCGCAACAAGAAAACCTTGATAAATCTCAAAGATCTCGACGTGTCCCGTTTAAAGAAGGGTTTGGGTATTGGAAAAATGCCTACAAAGCCAATGCTCAAGAAAAAAAGGCATGAAAATCAGTCCCTACCGAGGAACGAAATCGTTTTCAAGGACATTCTGTTCCTCAAAGGCAACCTAGCAGAAACAGGCATCAAGGACATCATAGTAACCTCGATTGAAAGGACCGAGGCCACAGATTCTACTCATGGCACCAAGAACGACACAACTACCTTGGGACAAGATACCAAGGTCATTCATCTCTTCCCAAAAGCAAATCTTGTAAATCTCACTAGTCCAACCATTATCGTTCTAAAATTGTACAAGTTTGGGTTCCAAAAGGAACAAGACCTCTTAACATGGTTGTTACTAGTAGTCAAGAATCTAACTTTGATGTCAATTATGGCTTGAGGAAGGGTGTCTGAAACTTTTGCAGGTATATACAATATCGAGGAGCGTGGATGCTTAAGAGAATTTGGAACAATCAAGGACATTACGTACTTACATCAGCAATAAGAACCCCTCGAGGACCTTGGCAAACCAGGCTCAAGGACCTTGACAACTGGATCTATTCAAATGGCAGTGTTATTGATTATTTGAGGAATTGGAATCCGACATGTTTGTAGTCTGAAATTAATGTTAAAGATGAGCAAGTTTTTGGGTTGAGTTTGAAATTTGAGGAATTGGAAAGGGTGAATTTAGGGTTGTTGAAGGAGTTATCATTTTGGAGTTGTCATGATGTTTTGCTGAGTGTTTGACCATTCATTACACCGATGGCGAGAGTTTGATCATAAATTTTTATCTTCAACCACCATTCTCCACCACTGCTGCCAACAAAAACACCCTACAACCACCAAACGCCACTCCCCTACCACCCTCACACCTCCAAAAACGCCACCCAAGTTGAGAAATATTAACACCCACGTCTTTCCTCAATCTCGATTCCAAATTAGTACCTATCCAGAATCAATTCAAACATTCACGCCTACCACTATAATTCACCAATTTGAGTTTTTACTTATCGAATTCAGACTAAATTGCCGGAAATCGCCCCGAAACCACCGCAAAAATCGAACCCCAAATTCTTTTCTCCCCCCTTTGTTCGTGACACGACCACCGAGACCACCACCGTCTCTAGTGGTTCTGGTCGTCACCCTTGAGCCGTCGGCGATACCCTCGTCCACCGCCACCACCTTCGCCGTCCTCAACACCTCACCTCTACTCCCTCTCTTGTCTCTTTGTTTCTTGTACGTTCAAAATAAAAGGGAAGAGAGAGAGAGAAATAAATTCAACCCCATTTTACCTTTTTATTTCAGCCCAACCTAGCCTTTTAACCCATAACCTTTTTCACTGCAAGAGAAAATAATCGGAAAGGGAAAAGAAGAAAGAGAAGGGGGTTAATTTTAATACAAGCTGGAATAAGGCAAAAAAGAAAAAAACAAGAGGGGATGTGTTTTTAATATGATGTGGAACCAAAACTAAAGCCAACATGGTCAAACACATGGCCAAGGTGTCATGTCTGAAAACCACCGAGTCACCGCCTCTCAACTCGTCGGCGTCCCACTCAAATCCCATTTTTTTTGAACCACTAGAATACAAACCAAAAGAAGAGATTATCGCCATCCAATTTGCAAAAGTTGGGATTATTATAATCCAATTTTCATATATATATATATATATATATATATATATATATATATATATATATGGGAGTAGATAGGATGAGAAGGGAATAAATATGAGAATATGAGAAGGGTATATTATGACCATTAGATCTAAATCAAGGGTCCTAATTAATTCAACATTTTGATTTATTTTATGGCACCTCACGTGAGTTATAATGGAGATGAAAAAAAAAAGAAAACAAGCAACTCATTATCATTGCCTGGGAAATAGCTCACGCATGGGTATGTGAAAGGTGGCCGATTGATTGCTCCTTCTACAATTCCCTAGCAAATTGTTTGAACCGGTATGAGCATCTGGGAGCGTCGGATTCCATCGGTGAGAGATTAGGGTTTGAGTTTTGTAGAATTTTGCCGTGAAAACCTAGTAATCATCCGAAGAAGGCTGGTCATCGATAGATTTAGTGGAGGACGATCGTAAATTTCGACGGAGAAGGTGTTGATGGATTGGGAACGAAAAGTAGTTCAAGATGGAAGTGAATTGTTGCAATAATTTGTTTGATTGATTGTTGCGAGAACCAATTTTATTTGAACATAGATCCGAAATCAATGGGGGTAGTTGATTTGAATCCAGTGCGGTTGTTTTAACCGATGAACATCAAGTTCGTTTGATTCGAATTGGTTGTTGTTGGATTTGCTTGTGAGTGTATTGTATGTCGATGTCCTTTTGATAATAGTTGGATGTCTATTCAGATGGGGTACGGGATGCACTATTGGTGAAGGCTTAATGTCCTTTTTCGTGAAGACGTGATGTCCATTTTGATACAACAGAAAGTCTATCCTGTGGGAGCACCAAGGAAATTTTGAACAATACTTAAATGTTATGTCCTTTTGGTTTAAACGTACTGTTCATTTTGAATATGACATAATGATTTAGTTGGATGTCTTGTTGGTTTGAACATAAAGATCTATTCTTATGTTTGTGTGAAACAATGTACACACAATATCCAGTTTGGTTGAATGTGATGTGCATCTTATGTGAGCATGGTGTCCATTTTGAACTGTGCATGATGTTCATTTTGGTATAGTTGATCTCTATCTGACAGAAAAAGAATGTTTACTTCATTTGGAATTGATGTCCATTTTTTGTTGGAATGGTGCATATCTTGATTGAGCTCAATGTCCAGGTGGGTTATATGTGATGTTCTTATTGGCTAAACTTAATCTCCCATGATGTTGCTTGTGAAAAACAGAGAGAAGAGAGTATCTAAGGTGACAACCATTGCATACAGAGTGAAGACATTGTTGCATTTTTTTTTGTTTTGTGTTTGAGTGTAGTTCGACTCACAATATGTATCCATGGATGAAAGAGATGGTGGTATGAGGTAAGTTTTATGTATTTTTTCATGTTTCAACTGCTGCTTTGTGCATATTGAACTTCATGGACATCGTGTTTGAAAGAGAAAATTGTTTGATGTTAATTTTAATGGAGTTTGATAGCATTTGTTTATGTTGTGCCAATTCTTAGATGATTTTCATTTCGTTGGTACATGATGTTTATTTTGATATAGTTTGAATCGGTTGTTGTCTTGTCCATATTGTTCATATGGAACACATGTCATGCTCATTTTGATTTGATCGTGATGCTCATCGGGCTAATATTTGATGTCATTTTTCTATGAAATTTGACATTTATTTTAATTGAACATGATGTTCACGTGATTAACAAATGATGAGAATTTGATGTTCATTTTTGATTGAGCATGATGTTCATGTGGTTAACAAATGATGATCATCTGATTGTAACTAATATATTTGATGTTCGTTTTAATTGAACATGATGTTCATGTGGTTAACAAATGATAATCATTTTAGTTGAACATGATGTTTACGTGATTAAAAAACGTTGAACATTGATGGTATATGATAACCATTTTTATGTACTTTAATGTCGATTTTAATTGAGCATGATGTTCATGTGGTTAACAAATGATGATCATTTGATTGTAACTAATATATGATGATCACTTTTATTTAATTTAATGTTCATTTGGATTGAGTATGATGTTCATGTGGTTGACAAATGATGATCATTTTGATTGTAACTTATGATGTCCATTTTATCTAATTTCATATTCATTTTGATTGAACATGATATTCTATTCATAATAAATTGTTATTATTTTACAATATTCTTCCTGAGGAGGGGGATGGAGGTCGGGGACAACATTACATTGTTGCCACCCCCAATACCGTTAAGCTACCAGGTGAATAATGATGAGGAATATGTCCAAATTTGTGACGATGAAATATCGTTGACGACTATTAAAACGACATCATGTGCATCAGTTTCAGCCTCTGGGACCTGACATTCATCCATGCATATTTTCATCAAATGAACATCAATTCCAAATAAAAATGAAAATTCTTAGTTTGCAAAATAGACATCAATTACAACATAATGGACAACATGCACACTCAAATAGAAACAATAAGAATATCATGTTCACACTAAAAAAAACATCAAACCCAATCATCATATCACATTCAAGATCGACATTATGTGTACATCAAATGGAGATTAAGTGTCACCCAAACACATACCGTATTCAAGATGAACATTATGTATAAACCAAACGTGCATTAAGTTTAGCCCATAAGAACATCACGTATAACCCACCTGGACATCGAGCTCAGTCAAAATATACACCATTCCAACAAAAAATGGACATCAATTCCAAATGAAATGAACATTCTTTCTTTGCCAGATAGAGATCAACTATACCAAAATGAACATCATGCACAGTTCAAAATGGACACCATGCTCACACAAGATGCACATCACATTCAACCAAACTAGATATTGTGTGTAATTGTTTCACACAAGCATAAGAAGAGATCTTTGTGTTTAAACCAACAAGACATCCAACTAAATCATTATGTCATATCCAAGATGAACAGTACATTTAAACCAAAAGGACATAACGTTTAAGTATTATTCAAAATTGTCATGGTGCTCCCACAAGATAGACTTCTTGTTGTATCAAAATGGACATCACGTCTTCACGAAAAAAGACATTAAGCCTAGACCAATAGTGCATCTCGTACCCCATCCGAATAGACATCTAGCCATTATCAAAAGGACATCGACATACAATACACTCACATGCAAATCCAACAACAACCAATTCGAG
>CM055875.1:1570000-1665000 GCA_029582165.1 Portulaca oleracea
ATTATTAGAAGCAGAATCTGATTCTTGGACAATGTCCATTCTCCAATCCCTAAATATCCATTTGTGTGAGTGTGTGACACCTATTGCCCATGATGCCATACAGTGAATATTCCGGTGTGCATCTCAATGAGTTAAGATCAGTTTTGTTATGGGACTTACTTCATTTCTAGTAACTTTCGTTTTGGTTGATTGATTGTTAGGCACATTGATACCTCATCATTTTTTTTTTTGCGCGTTTATGGTGTATGATATTTTTTACTCGATGCGTATACACATTATTTTGCTTGGTGCAAGCTCTAATGTGCAATCCCTATATTGCAAATGGTCCTCAGCATTTCATAGAATGGACACTGAAAAATCACATGAATGTCCTTTATTAGTTTGTTAACACTAATAACGGACAACAACTTTAGTGAAAATGGACATCAACGTTAAATGAAAAAATGGAAAACTGATATAAGAAAAAGAACGGAGCCCAACCGGTACCTGTTGCCAATCTTAGTAGGAACGGAAGAGGAAGATGGTTGATTTAAATCATTTAGTGATATAAATTACATTTATATGAATTTCTTTTATTAATTGTTATTTGTTAAAGATAACGATGGACAACACAATTAGTGAGAATGATCATCGGCATTCAATGAAATGGACAATTGATGTAAGCATAGTTGATTCATAACGTTGCAACGATGAGCTATATGAATTTCTTTTATTAGTTAAAAGTAACAATGGGCAACACAATCAGTGGGAATGATCATCAACATTCAATGAAATGGACAAATGATGTGAGCATAGTTGATTCATAATATTGCAACGATGGGCTATATGAATTCTTTTATTAGTAGTTCAAAACAATAATGGACAATACAGTTAATGAGAATGGTCATCAACATTCAATGAAATGGACATCGAGTCGTGACCCAAGTTGATTCATAATGTTGCAACGAACATCGAATAAGCTATATGATTTTTTTTAATTAGTTGTTAACAATAACAATGGACAACACAAATTAGTGAGAATGGTCATCAACACATTTAACGATAGGCAATGGAGGCCATACTTGTGTTGATGAACATTTATCTAACATTTTTTGCTGTTACATAATGGACATGAAAGGCTTATAATGGACATCAAGCTATAAATCCCAAGTTGATTCATAATGGACAACATCACATAGTTTGAAGAATATTACATCAACATGACCTACCCACAACTAATTCCATTAAAAACAATGATAAAACACCATGTGTGTTCATTACAAAAAAGAAAAAATGTACATACACGTCACTGTTTGATACTCGGCACATTAAAGACAAATTTAGTGGATGCATGATGCTGGTAGATATCCTTAAAAAAATCTAGGGGACAAAATATACGGGGGACCAAATAATAGTGTGCCCACACTACTATTTGCGGTCATCCTAGGCTCGCGTCCGGGTGGAAATGACCGTGTTTATTCCAGTACATCGCCTTCTTCATCACTTGTTGCTTCACTTGGTTGCCTTCACATGTGACAATGTCATGACAATAGTGTCTTCTCAGAGCCAATAGCCCCTCTGCCTGCAAATTATATTATCAATGGTTACACATAGGACAATGTCAAGTACAAAATGTAAATGTACACAAGTGAAGACAAAATACACACATCATCTTCCTGTAGCCCGCATTCCCATTTATCGGTGGCCACACAATTGAATACAATGTCGAGTACAAAATGTAAATGTACACAATGGAAGTGGACATCAACTAAACTCATATTAGACATCAGCTACACTCGTTCTGGACATTACCATTCAATCGTTGACTGGGGACAGGGGGCAATCCGTCTTGTTCGGTACCACAGGCATGGATTGTGCCAGCGTCAACTTCCTCCCTCGCCGATTCAGAAACCCATGAAATATGGGGTGGAAGGGGGCTACTAGGGTCGTCACATATATTCATCATGTTACCCAGCGATATTTCAGTCAACACCGTGCCCACCGATTTTGTCGCATGCTAAACCTTACTTAATTCATCCACTAATGAGCTGAATGGCGACCACACTTTCGTTAGTTACAGCTTGATGCCCATTTCAAAATCAATTTATGCCCATTACATACATACTTAATGTCCTTCACCATCACAACCATATAATCCTAAAAGAGTTGATTCTCAATAAACAATGGTTTTGATTAATGACATTCACACTGTTTAATCATCCTGTTATAACAAACAACCGACATGTTCAACCAAAAAACGAACATCCGGCATGCTCAACCCATCTGAATTTTACCATCATGAACATCCGAACTTTACAAACACAAAATGATATCAATAATACATGAACAAAATGCTAACACACACCAACTTCCACTGAGTTTTACCATCACAAACATTCGAATTTTACGAACATAAAACACAAACACAAAACATCAGATTGCTAACCTTCTAGTTTCTTTTTGGCAGTTGTTCCCTTCGTCGCCTCTTCCGGACCTCCCAGCAAGGTTGTTCCATGAAAAGCCTACAAGCAAAACTTCGAATTAGCCGGAAATCAAACCTAACGACGAATACGGGAACATTCGACCTAGCAAACTGATGAACAGAGCATGGGCATAAAATTCTGGCGTCGTGCCGCCACTCGCCGACGGGAATCGTTGAAGGCCGGCGGACTCTCACCTTTGAGTTTGAAACCTGAATTGCGCGTGTGTAAGTTTATGGAAGTTGTTGGGGGTGATTTGATGCTCTGTTTATTTGTCTCTCCTCCCCCAAATCTCGCTGGTATTCAATTGAATTGCCACGTGCCTTGCCAGAAAATAAAGATAAACCCCCCAAAAAAACGCAGCCTTCAGATGTATATCTAATTGGATATGGATCATGCTTACATGCTCACAGTAAGAGCATGCCTACATGATCTATTCCTATATATATATATATATAGGAAAATTGGATGGCAATAATTCCTACTTTCAATTTGTATTCTTGTGGTCCAAAAAAATAAAATTGTATTGTAGTGGCACATAATCGAGAGTATACCGTAAATATCTGTAACGCCCCAACCTTAATCACAAGATTAAGACTATTCTTTAGAATCCCAAACTTGTGATTAGCGCAGCGGAACACCTTAGGTCGAGGCATTACCGCCGTCCCCACTCGGGACAAGGCAAAAACACAACCACAATCTAACAATCCACCATAAAACTGTGCAATTTTTTAACTAAAACTTGTATAACACTTTACCACGATTTTTAATGAATTTACATCATTTGTCCCAATTATTTTCAATATTTTATGATTTTTTTGAATTTTATTCGTTATAAAAAAATCGTAATAATTGCTCGGAATATCAAAAAAATAATTTTAAAAATGTTTTAGCAACTACACTTCATTATCTATCTGGGGGCAGGAACGAAAAAAATGAAAACAATGGGGTAGGCATGAAAAAAAATAATAAGAATGTGTTGATGCATTTGGTACCACTACAATACAATTTTTTTTTGGACCACCAGAATACAAATTGAAAGTATAGATTATTGCCATCAAATTTGCAAAAGTAGGGATTATTAGAATCCAACTATCCTATATCATATATATATATATATATATATATATATATATATATATTCTTGGTGCAAAGGGCGAGGGTTGAAATATATTTCTTTTAAGAAGGGCATTTGTGGAAATCTATAATTAGCTATTTCTTTTTTGTTTTATTTTTTTGAATGTCTTAGTGGTGAGCTAACAAAGTAAATTAATATATTTATTGAATTATTGACCATTCAAGACCCTTTATGTTCTTATGATTTTGTTATATAATTTTGCAATAAATTTGTTTATTCACTCTGCTTAATACCACCAAAGAGAAAAAAAAGCAGTAACATTCTAATAATTTGTACACAATTATTTTTTTGAAATGAATATTTTTAAAGTATAGTTTGAGGTGTCTCAAAAAATTATGAGGATAAAATTGCTCAATAAGGTTACAATTTCAGATCTATATAATTTAATTTTCACTTATATATGTAAGATATATATAATTTAATTTCTTTTTTTAAGAAAAAATACATGTTTTCACAGTGTAGTTTTCAATCTTTTGTGTCATGTTAATGGAATATTAATTGATGATATATGTCACGGGGTGACTTTAATTTGTACAACACCCGCGCGGCGCTAGCAAACTTTACCGAATTTTATATTAGAAGTTTGCTAGTGAGCCTTTCACAAGCTTAACTTAGACTATGAGAGACTAAGAAAGCTTTGAAGACAAAGAAGAGAGACAAGAGAGTGTTTGGGAGAATGCTTTGAGTAATGCTTCCAATTGTTGGTTGGTTACAAATGAGACCCCCAAGGGGGTATTTATACACTTCCACCTCATCAATGGACGGTGGAGATTGATTTGATCTAACGGTCCATATTGTGCCTCTAGAACCTTCTATACAAGTATCTAATAATCTATATAAGTGTAGAGTACTCTAGAATATTCTAGGACATTCATGAGTAGTCTAGAGAACTCTAGGGAATTCTAAGGAATTCTAGAATAGTCTAGAGAATTCTAGAAGCCTCATGAAAGATACGGAATATTCCGGATATTTCTAGAATATTCCGGGACATTCCAGATGGTTCCGGAAAATTCCGTGACATTCTCCCCCACCTAATTCGGCGACGTCCTCGTTGCCTTCAAGTCCTCATATGCTTGGATTTGTTTCTTGAATTGCCTTAAGTTTTGGATAGGCTCCCAGCTTGATTCGCTATTAGGAAGACCCTTCCACTTGACAAGTAACTCCCTGCTCGGAGGTAGACCTGGTTGGCGCACCACTCGGTTGGCAAGAATCGTCTCTGCTTGCTTATCATGTTGGACCTTGATACCCATTGGTTCCCGTTGAGATATGCCTCTACTTGGATCATCTTGGTCTCTGTGGTAAGGTTTAAGTAAGCTCACATGGAAGACATGATGGTACTTGATCCTGGGAGGCAACTCCACCTTATAAGCCTGTGCTCCGACCTTTTTGATAATGGGAAACGGTCCTTCGTATCTTCGAAGTAGGCCCCGATGTCGCCCTTCTAACCTCGCGTGGTTGTAGAGCTTAACAAGCACGAGGTCACCATCTTGAAATTCCCTCGGGCGCCTCTTCTTATCAGCCCATTTCTTCATCTTCTCGGAAGCCTTTTCCAAGTAAGCTCGCGCCACCCCAAGTTGGTCATTCCAATGCTTGGCAAACTGATGCGGGTGGGCTTGGACCTTTATAGCCCGTAGCAATAGTGCTTGGTGTCAACGGTTGCTGTCCTGTGACAATTTCGAATGGACTTTGGCCCGTGGACTCGCTCTTCTACAAGTTGTAGGAGAAATGGGCTACGTCAAGCAACTTTGCCAATCCCTTTGGTTGGCACTCACGAAATACCGAAGGTACAACTCCAAAAGTGCGTTCACCCTCTCGATTTGTCCATCACTTTGAGGATGGAAGCTAGTGGAGAAGTTAAGCTCGGAACCCATGAGCTTGAACAACTCTCTCCAAAAACGCCCTGTAAAGCGAGTGTCTCGATCACTCACGATCGAGCGAGGCAAGCCCCAATACTTCACAACATGCTTGAAAAAGAGTTGGGCAGCTTGCTCAGCAGTGCATTCCTTGGGGGTAGGAATAAAGGTGGCATACTTCGAGTATCGGTCCACCACGACAAGGATCCAATTATATCCTTCACTCGTGGGTAACCCCACGATGAAGTCCATGGAAATGCTTTCCCACGGTCTCTCAGGAATGGGAAGTGGATGGAGGAGTCCCGCAGGTACCCCTTGCTCAAGCTTGTCTTGTTGGCATACAAGACAAGTTCTGACATATTCCTCAACATCATTCTTCAACTGAGGCCAATAGTAGGAATCGCCTACCAATGCTAGTGTTCGGTCGTGCACTGGATGCAGCCCACTTGCCGTCGTGACATTCCTTTAAGACTTCCTTACGAGGCCACCATATGAAGGAACATAGACTACTTTGCCCTTAGTGAGAATCAACCCATCTTCAACCCAGAATCTCCTTGTCTTGCCATCCTTGATTAGGTTGGAGATGGTCTTCGCAAAGGAATCATGCTCCAATCCTTCCTTGATTCGATCACGTAGGTTGCTTTGAGGTTGGCTAATGTCGGCAAGCTCTCCTTTGCGACTTAGAGCATCCGCTACCTAGTTAGCACGACCCGGCTTATACTCCATTGTATAATCAAACTCCGCTAAGAAGTCTTGCCATCGAGCTTGCTTGGGAGTTAGTTTCTTTTGGGTTTGGAAGTAGCTTGTTGCAACGTTGTCTGTCTTGATAACGAACTTACTCCCGAGCAAGTAATGTCTCCAAGTTCGAAGGCAATGCACCCCTGCGGTCATCTCCTTCTCCTGTACCGTATACCGCCTTTCGGTGTCATTGAGCTTTCGACTCTCTTAGGCGATGGGATGACCCTCTTGCATTAATACTCTGCCAATGGCGAAGTCGGAAGCATCGGTGTGTAGCTCGAATGGCTTGCCAAGATCGTGAAGTGCTAGACCAGGTTCTTCCGTGACAGCCTTCTTCAAAATTTCAAAGGCTTGCTGACATTCTTCGCTCCAAGCCCATCCTCTTCCCTTCTTGAGCAAGTCGGTGAGAGGAGCGGCAATAGCGGAATATCCCTTGATGAAACGCCGGTAATAATTCACCAAGCCAAGGAATGATCTTAACTCAGTGACCTTGGGTGGTGGCTCCCAATCAAGGATCGCTTTGATCTTGCCCGGATCCATGTGTAGCTTGCCTTTTCCCACAATATGGCCCAAGAATGGTATTTCTTCTTGGGCAAAGGAACACTTCTCCTTCTTCACATAGAGTTCATTTTCCCGAAGTGTCTTGAACACTTGCCTCAAATGCCCTACATGATCTTCCATAGTCTTACTATATATGACAATGTCATCGAGATAAACCACCACAAAGTGATCAAGGAATGGAGCAAGTACCTTGTTCATGAGGGTACAAAATGTGGCTGGGGCATTTGTGAGCCCAAACGGCATGACTAGGAACTCATAGGATCCATTGCGGGTCACGCATGCCGTCTTCGCCTCGTCTCCTTCGGCTATGCGAACATGGTAGTACCCACTCCTTAAATCAAGTTTGGTGAAATACCTTGCTCCTCCAAGTTGATTGAATAAATCATCAATACGAGGAATGGGGTACTTATTCTTGATGGTTACCTTGTTTAGTGCTCTATAATCGATGCATAGCCGAAGTGACCCATCGTGCTTCTTTTGGAATAGGACCGGCGCACCATAAGGAGACTTTGAATGGCGGATGTACCTGGCATCCAACAATTCCTTGAGTTTTCTCCTTAGTTCCTCCAACTCTGGTGGTGCCATTCGGTAGGGAGCAAACGCGGGTGGTTTAGCCCCCGGCTCCAACTCGATCTCGTGATCTATTTCCCTTCTTGGGGGAAGTTTCTTGGGCAACTCTGCGGGCATGATGTCCTTGAACTCGTCAAGTATCTCTTGGACGGCCTTGGGTACTTGAGCTTCCTTTTTGTTACCCTCTTCCATCTTAAGAGTGGCTAAGTAGGTAGGCTCCTTCTTCTTCACTCCCTTAGAAAGTTGAAGGGCGGATAACATCTTTCCCTCATCAATGTCCGTCCTTACCGGGACGACACACGGTTGTATTTCCTCCATGATGCACATAATGTTGGCGAAGGGGATGGGGAAAGCCTTCGCCTTGACAAACAAATCAATTCCCAAGTAGAACTTCTTGTCATCTAAGGGAGCGACAGTGATATCGGCCTTACCTTCCCATTGCCCAATGTGAATGGGTGTGTCCTTGGCAACTCCATATATCGGGATTTTTTTAGCATTTACTCCCTTGACAAAACCCTTGGTTTTGGTGTAGGAGAGGCCCACCTCATCAGCAAGCTCCTTGGCCATATAGACTGTATCCGCACCTGTGTCCAACAACGCTTGTAGAGGCTTGCCGTTGATGTGTGTCTCTACGTACATGCGCCCATGGGATCCTTCCTCGACCTTAGCTTGGACGGCGCTAAGGAATTTTAGAGAAGATATCTTATTCTTCTTTTCCTTCGTTTCTTCTTCACTTACGAGGGAGGAAATCTTTCCCCTCATAGGACAGTCGGCAACCCGATGTGGCCCATTGCATAAGAAGCATGAGTACCTCCTCGGAGCGTCATCCCTTTTGCCTTTACCCTTGTCCTTGTCGTGGCTTTTGAAGGGTCGATCCTTCTTGGGAGACTTGTCTCGATCTCCCCCACCTTTGCCATTGTTACTTGGCCTCGTACTTGGTCCCTTGGAGAACTCTCGCCTACGTTCGGGCAGAGTGTCGGCAGCGGCAATTGCTAAATTGATATCATTTACCCCTTGTCGCTTCAGCTCCATCTTAGCCCACGGTTGTAATCCTTCAAGGAACATAAACAACTTGTCCTTGGCACTCATGTCGGTGATCTCCAGCATGAGTTCTTGGAACTCTTTGACGTACTCCCGAATACGTCCATCCTTGTGTTGGAGATGTCGAAGCCTATTGCGAGCTTCAAATTCGGCATCCTCTGGATAGAATTGCCTCTTAATCTCCCTCTTAAGTTGATCCCAAGTAGTGATGGGATCGGATGTGCCGTTGGTTGCATCTTCACACCAACGCCGCCACCATATCAAGGCAACATCTTTGAAGTAGCGGGAAGCGGTGTTTACCTTCTTCCTTTCGTCCAATATGTCATTGGACTCAAAGTATGACTCCACATTCCAAATGAAGTCATCAATCTCTCGTGCATTCCTCGACCCCTTGTAGAAGAGAGGAGGAGGAGTGCTATCCTTCTTGGAGACGGAAATCTCCCGAGCGCCTCCACCATTAACCAACAGGGCCATGCAAGTCTTCAATTGCAACTCGAGTTCTTCCACCTTGTTGGAAAGAGACTCGATTATTGACTTGCAATCAGCCAGCTCCTTCCTAAGGGCTTTGTTGGAATCCTTCAACTCCCTTTTGAGAGCATCATCCCCATGAACAAGCTCCGCCTTGAGAGAATCAAATGCGCTTTGCACATCATCCTGGAATTCCTTCATCTCATCCTTAGAAGCGAATTCCTCCGTGTCTTCAGCCTTTCCCATTAAGGCCTCGACTTCCTTCACTAGGTGGGACATGGTGTCCTCCACCTCGGCCACCCTTTCGTCAAGAGTGACATGTCCCGGGTTCTCCATGCTCTCCTCATTCCCCTTGCCCTTCTTGGAGCCTTGCTCGGCCACACTCGACATGACTTCTCCCGCACACGAATTTCTTAAAACCGAGGCTCTGATACCAAATGTCACGGGGTGACTTTAATTTGTACAACATCCGTGCGGCGCTAGCAAACTTTAACCGAATTTTATATTAGAAGTTTGCTAGTAAGCCTTTCACAAGCTTAACTTAGACTATGAGAGACTAAGAAAGCTTTGAAGACAAAGAAGAGAGACAAGAGAGTGTTTGGGAGAATGGTTTCAGTAATGCTTCCAATTGTTGGTTGGTTACAAATGAGACCCCCAAGGGGGTATTTATACACTTCCACCTCATCAATGGACGGTGGAGATTGATTTGATCTAACGGTCCATATTGTGCCTCTAAAACCTTCTATACAAGTATCTAATGATCTATATAAGTGTAGAGTACTCTAGAATATTCTAGGAAATTCATGAGTAGTCTAGAGAACTCTAGGGAATTCTAAGGATTTGTAGAATAGTCTAGAGAATTCTAGAAACCTCATGAAAAATACGGAATATTCCGGATATTTATTGAATATTTCGGGACATTCCAGATGGTTCCGGAAAATTCCGTGACATATAGTATTTACCTAAAATTTAGAATTTGATTAGCTTTCTTCCTATTCTATGTGATATAAATTTTTATATAAAATTTATATAATTTTTTAATTTAAAGGTATCCATGACTGTGCAAAATGTACATTAGCATTCTAGGTCAAAATACAATACTTCATTAGTGAGGTAGTAATTAGGTGAAATTAATTATATATATTTATTGTCTTAAATATTTGCAATCAATAGTCGCTCCTCAACGTATGCATGTTTTGAAAATAAATTATAGATAAATAATCATTTTGTAGTTTATTTTAAAATTGATAATTTATTTAAATTTATTATATTAAGTATTTATAATGGTAAATTTATTATATTAAGTATGCGGTGCAATTATTATTTGTTGTTCACTTATCCAGACGGTGGGCCCTGCCCATTTTCAATAGAACAAAAGTAGGAGGAATGGATGTACATGAGATTTTTCCACGGTGGGAATTTGAACAGAAACAAGGGAAAAGAGTATTAATATATATATATATATATATAAATGGAGCTTGGAATGCTTTTTCTACCCTTACACGCAACAAATATATATACTTGCAAAAGAAGTCATCAAATCATTTTTTTGTCTTCACGTGGAAAATAATTTTTTTTTATTTTTCTATTTCTTTTTTCTTTTTTGACATTTTCAATATTCTCTCTTTTTTTTTACTAACAATTTCTTTTTTTCTTTTGTCTCTTTTTTTTTGTGTGTAGGGAGTTGACAAAGATTTATTTTGACTGCTATTGTCTTCCTGACATTGATCTTCGTCATCGCCAGTGATGCTTTGTTTACTCCTCAGCGTACTGACGTAGAATAGTCCTAGGCTATTCTCTTCAGGACTGTCTGGGTCGACAGTGTTATTGCTTTGCCTTGAGGTGGATTACTCCCTTGGCTGTTGGCGTAGAGTTGTCCTAGACAACTCTCTTAAAAACGACAGTACAGTCAGGGTCGACTGGGTCATCGCTTCGCCGGAACACTCCTCATCGTACTGACGTAGGGTAGTCATAGACTGCTCTCTTCAAGACTGTTTGGGTCGACATTGTCGTTGCGTTGTCACAAGTGGAACACTCCTCAGCGTCCTGACGTAGAGTGACGTTCTGATGTATTAGACATCTTCGAGGTGTCTCTTTTCAGAACTGACCTGGGTCGACGGAGTCAGCGCCTCGCTATGAAGTGTGATACTCCTCAGTTTACTGACGTAGAGTAGTCATAGACAACTCTCTCAAAAACGTCAGTACAGTCTGAGTCGACAGAGTCAGCGCCTCGCCGCAAGTGGAATACTCCCCAGCTTACTGACGTAGAGTTGTCATAGACGACTCTCTCCAAAATGTCAGTACATTTTGGGTCGACGGAGTTAGCGCCTCGCCGCAAGTAGAACACTCCTCCTGGACTTTTTGCTGTAAACTTGCTATGAAGAGCGAACTAGAATTCTCTGTTGAGGCATGATGAGCCAGTCAAACTTTCTTCTAAAGATCCACAATAAGCCACCTTATCTGTCTTCGGCTACAAGCGCCATCGATTGGTAGAAAGGACACTGCCATCTGGCATGCCCCCAATATTGATCTGAATGAGACGTCGGTGTCGTCAGCTTGAAGGAGTCTACCACTTAGCCAAAGGAGTGTGCCGCTGACGATGATATCGTATTAGAGCGGAAATCGCCCGACACGATTACGATGCCCCCCGCTGCATGCTCGAAGGAAGTTCTCAACCAGCTTGAGTATTTCATTGATGGTGCTGACTTGAAGTAAATCACCGACATGAAGATCTTGACAAGCTAGAGTGCGGCTTGAAAGCCTACAATCATAATGACTTGGAAGTCAGTCTATTTTTCGTACTTTTGACTTGAGAGTCTTTATTGTGATGACGTAAAAATCTTTAAAATTTGATTTTGATGACTTGGTAGTCTTGAATTCGGCTGACTTGGAAGTCTTTAATTTTTTGTGACTTTGAAGTTGGTTGATTTGATGACTTAAGAGTCTTGAAATTTATTGATTTGAAAGTCTTGAATTGTTTTGCTGACTTAGAAGTCTTTAATTTTTGTTGACTTAAAAGTCGGTTAATTTGGTGACTTCAGAGTCTTGAAATTTGTTGACTTGAAAGTCTTCAATTTCGACTTGGGAGTCTTTAACTTTGGTGACTTGAGAGTCTTTGACTTGAAAGTCTTGAACTTTGACTTGTGATTCTTGAATTTGCTAACTTGTAAGTCCTTAAAGTTTGTTGACTTGGAAGTCTTGGAGTTTGTTGACCAGGAAAGTCTTCAAAATTTGGTGACCTGTGATGGATTTTTTTTTTTTTTATGACTGTATTTGGGTCTAGACCCAAATTGCCTACGTACCTTAAGGGATATGATAGCCATAAGGATCAAGCCAAACGTAGTTCAAATTTAAAGATGGAGAAATGAAAATTTTATTTATTGACTTAGCCGTATACAGTTTATACTCTTGCAGGCCAGGAGTATTACAACGATAAAATTGAAAAGAACTGAAAATGGAATCTTTTTTTTTTTTGGTGAACAGTTTAGACTCTTGCTCAGGAGCTACATCTTCGCTCTCCTAAATTTTAACTTGGGAAGAAGAAAGCGTCTCCTCTCGTTCAAGCTCTTTGTTGGCATTGTTTTTACTTTGATGACCGGTGAAGATCACAGTGCGTCTCTTCACTCTCAAGGATCCTTTAGTCTTGACCTCCAATGTTGAACAACGCTTCATGCGAGATGGGATGGAGCTTTGAACTTCATTGATGACCCCAAGGTGGCTGAATGCGGAGCTCTGTTCCTGATGGGGTGTTGAGCTTGACACATCTTCAGCTTGTTTGATCCTTGATAATACAGAAGACTTTGGTCTTGAACCATCCTTGATCCTGCTGAAGACCGAGGCTTTGCGCTCTCCTAGACACCCTATTTGCTCAAAAACATATGTTTGTTTGCGGGAAGCTGGCTGTCCCAACCTATCGAACACGGAGAGATTTGACTTAGGCTGATACTCCATTCCTTCGCTATCATCTTCTTCGATCTCTAAGCAAGATACCATGTTCACAGCTGCAACATTGTTAACTTCTCCAAAGAAGTACTTCGGAAAGTATTCCTCCAACATGATAGGAACACGAGGGCCTCGCTCAAGCAACTCAGTTGAACCCACTCCTTGTTTCTTGATGACTTCAATCCTTTTGCTCTCCATCGAAGTTTGAGGATTGCTACTTCTCCTTTGTTGCTTACTTTGACGAGGCAATGTTGTTTGGACTTCACTTTGCCCCCTAGTCTTCCTTCGAGTGCCCGAGATCCATTTTCCATCGTCAACAAAAGCTTCTACTTCTTGCTCATGTGCATCTTGAGAGGTATGGACTAGTACAGCAAGGGGAACTGGTTTCTGGCATCCAAATTGGATCATCAAGACTTCATTTCTACCGGTCGAAATTGGTCGTGCTGAGACATAATTAGCTTCGACATTGTCATCCAAGTCCAGTATAATTTGCCCATCTTCAGCTAGTCTCATGATCCGCTCCTTGAGTGTGATACACTTCTCTAGAGGGTGACTGACTACCCTATGATAACGAAAGTATCTTGGATCGGTAGTTCTTCCCACTTCTTCCAGCCTCTTTGGTTGTGGAAGTTCGATAACTCCTGTCTCTAACAAGTTGTCGAGCATTCCTGACAAATCTGAGTCTAGAAATGGGTACTTCTTTTCTTGAAGCTCCTTCAGTGTAGGACGCTTCCTTTCAACATCTTTCGAAGAAGTGACTTTCTCCCTTTTGGGTTTAGGTTTAGTAGAGATTCGCACTGGTTTGCTTGTTGAAATAGCCATTGACTCTTCTTTTGAAGTCTTTGGCCACTTGCCATTCTTCTTATAGCCACTAGCACCGTTCCTTGATTCTGATGAAGATGAATTCCTTCCCCGTCGACTTGTTATAGTTATCTCCATATCATACGCCTTAGTTGCCAACTCCTAAAAGGTTTTTGGCTTGACCATCTTGAGGACGTAGAGCAAATCCCAGTGCATACCTTGGGCGTACATATCGACAGCTGAAGCCTCAGAGAGGCGATCCTTGCACTCAAGACTAAGAGCTCTCCAACGATGGATGTATTCAAGGACTGGCTCCCCCTCCCATTGTTTGGTATACGTCAGCTCCGTCATGCTAACAATACGTTGAGTGCTGTAGAACCGGTTTAGAAACTCTCGCTCCATTTCTTCCCAGCAGTTGATAGACTCGGGTTCCAAATCCGTGTACCAGTCGAATGCTATCCCCTTCAATGATCGAACGAACTGCTTCACCAGTCGGTCTCCTTCCGTCCTGCATTCTTTGCAAGTCTCGATGAAATGCGCAACGTGTTGCTTGGGGTTACCCTTTCCATCAAACTGGTTGAACTTCGGAGGTTGATAGCTGAGTGGCATCCGAAGCGCATCGATCCTCTTTGTGTAGGGCTTTGTGTACAAGTGACTCTTGTTCGACGCCTCTCCTAGTTGAGCCCTTACTGCATTAGCAATCATACTCTGGATCTCTTCCGCAGTTATTGATCCTGAAGAGGAGATCTTCTTTATTTCACCGTCGCCATCACCATCACCCTTAGAAGATTCTTTGTCAGATCCCTCCTGGTCAGTTTCTTCATCAGAGTCTTCATGAGAGCGCTTCTCTATTATCCTCATCAGTTTCGCGATCTGCTTTCTTTGCTTGTCGATCTTTTTGTCTTTTTCTTCGCTTTACCTAGCAAGTCTTCTCAGTGTAACCTCCAACTCTGCAATCTTTTCTTCCACGTTGGAAGCGTCAGTTGTCATCACTGGCATGATGACAGTTTGAGTAGACTCAATTTCAACCTCCGAAAAGATAGATTCCTCTTCAGTCATTGGGGAAGAATCTTCGCTGGAGTAGTCTTGGCCTTCAAAGTCCTCAGACTCGAAGATCGGGTTGTAGCGAGTTTGGAGTTCGTCCATTCCACGTGGGGTAGTCATGACTGAGCCGAAGGTATTTGCAATGCTTGGCCTCCGAAAGCGAGGAGTCATTTGAGGCACTCCCTGAAGGTTTGAATCAACAGCCAGACTCTTCCGTGACGGGGTTGGTGCCTTGGTAGTTGGTTCTTCCAGCAGAGCAGAAATTGCAGCGGCGGCAGCCTTCGCCATCCTTCGAGTCATTACTCCGCTCGATGTAGCACTCGTAGTTGTCGACCCTTGGGATGAAGCTTGAACGCTCCACTTTGTTGAGGGTTGAGAGACAACTTTCTTGGGTGCCATCGCGTCGCTTGAGTTGAAGATTAATTTTGAACTTCTTGGAGAAAGAGATGAGAGGCAGAGATGTCCCACCGAGCGTGCCAAATTTGTAAACACAAATTTCGAGCCTGAAATAAATAAAGACAAGAAATATGAGGAACCAATATAATCTGTATTAATATTCGAATGTATGTAGGTACAATCTCTGTATTAAATACAATAAAGTAGTCCTCTGATTCAATCTCATGAAATTCCGGTGAGCCGAGGGCGCGGACGCTTGATCTCGATCTCAAATGCAAGTCTAGCTGAAGAACTCTTCTTGCAGTTCTTGAGCTGTTGAACGTTGATCCTTGCTTGATAGCTAAAGATCTTAAGCAGTAGTTCTTCAGGTTCTTGGATGCGAGGGCTTGAGTGCTTGATCTCGATCGACGAACCAAACGAAGAAGATGACTGCAGTCTTTGATATGAAGAACAGAAGCTGTCGAACTAGCAGACGTTGGTCCTTGGCGCTTGGTAGCTGGAGGTCGCTTGCAGTTCGATCTTCTGAAGACTTTACTGGTCTTGGTGAAGAACTCTGAAGCAGTTCTTGATCTTGATGTGGTAGAAGCTTGAAGACTTGATCTTGAGCTTTTGCAGACTTCGATCTTTGACGCTTGGTAGCTGGAGACTGCTGGTAGTTTGATCTTCTGAAGCCTCTGGAGTGCAGAATGTCGAATGCCGTCGGGGGTAGACTGCAGTGTCTGTTGAAAATAAGGGAGAGGAACCCTATTTATAGGTTTTGGAGGCTAGGGTTGTCTAGGGTTTGAGTCGGCTTTGGGCTTGGGCCCAAATTAATTAATTATCCCTTTATTTTAAATAAAGAAATAATTAATATTTTATGCATCATCTTTGACACGTGTCATGATACTATTGGCCAGAATGCATTTCCATTTAAAATTCAATTAAATGGACCGTCGCAATTAATTTAACGCGTGGTGGATAATAATTAGCCGAATAAATTTATTTATTTTCCACGTGTTATTTTCTAATTTGCCAACAATTTTCTACCTCCTACAAATGCACTCGAGACAATTTCGACGGTGGCGAACTTGCTGACAATCTTACGTGACAGACTGAGAAGACAAATATTTTTAGACCAATTCATCTCCTCCACCCGCTACATAGGACTGCCACCAAGTTAGCCATTGCCAAAATCATATTGAGTGCATTATTGTTCAACATCCCCCAAAGTACAGTGTATTATTGTCCAAGGTCAAAGTTCAGTGCATTATTGTCCAATACCCCAAAAGTTCAGTTTATTAGCATTCGAAAACCCTATAACCAATTGACATAGTTTAGGTCCCTCAAAAAAAATGGACATATTTAAGGATAAAAATACAAATGATTTAAGAAATATTACTTGAATCATGCTCTTGGATAGATGGTCTATCTCAATTCCACCAATAAATATGTTAATTACATATATCTTCTTGAAAAGAATTTTTTATTTATTTTTTGAAGAAAACCGCCAAATGAGCGGAGTTAAATTCTATTACTCAAGAAGCAAGACATATCTTCCCGGGCCAAGGCAAGAGATTTCTCGGGTCCCTCCTCCAACCAGAGCCTGTCGGCTAATTCAAAAGGTTGAAGGTGAGCTAAGAAATGGGCAACCCTATTCCCCGCCCTAAGTACATGATGCCAAGAAATAACAGAAAATAAAGCAGCTAGTTTCCTAATCTCCTCAATGATCAAACCCATGGTGTTGTTACCATTAATGTTGTTGCGTACCTTCTGAATAAGAGATAAGCTATCACCTTCCACCAGGAGAGCTCTATGACCAGCGTCCCACGCATGTTGCAATCCGAAGAGACAAGCTTGGGCTTTTTCCATCTCCACCGACGAGAGCCCCTGTTTTTGTCTCGACCCTGCCGCTACAATATCACCATCAGAGTTTCTTATGATAAACCCCCATTCAATGCCCCAATCACCCAATATAGCTGCATCAAAATTGAGCTTCCACATGCCATAGGGAAGTGGACTCCAGATTTTGATAGTTTGATTTTGGGCACCTGACGCATGGTTGGAAGCGATTGGTACTATGAAATTATATCTGGCATAATCCTCCATAAAGCCGCTGCATATGTTGGTGTGTCTTTGGCCATGAATTTATTCCTTACATTCCAACATTGCAAAGCCACTGTGAGGAGTACTATCAGCTCCTCCGTCTTTAGCTTTCCCATTGCATTATGAAAATAATCAATGGCTGTGTGAAATGGGGTGGACCAAAGCGCTTCGTCAATCGTTGTCAACTCCCATACGGCCGTAGTAGGAGGGCAGTGGAAAATGTAGTGCACATTTGTCTCCTAGAGATAGCTGCACACAGCACACCTCCCATCCACTGTCTTGATTCTCTCCCTTATTGCCCCCGTAGAAGGCAGGATACCTTTACAAAGTCTCCAACCGAATGTCTTGATCCTCGGTGGGACTAGGAGATTCCAAAGCTTTTCCCAAAAGCTACGAGTGGTTCCAGAGCTAGATCTAGGTTGCTTGGCAAGTTTTTCACCTTGTGAGACTTGATAACCTGATTTCACAGTGTACTCACCATTTTTGGTGTCGTGCCAAGCCTAACGATCTTCCGGCCAAGTACGGTAGAGGGGTAAAGTTGTGATGGCTTCAACATCAATCAGAATGAAAAGTTTCTCAAGGAGATGGGTATCCCATGCTCCGTTGTCCACATTAATAAGTTGACAGACCCGAGTGACTGCTTGTTGGTTAGGGGACGTTGTGAGCACTTTAAAAGTAGGCTCTCTATTGATCTACTTATCGGTCCAGATGTCAATCTAGTTGTCGTTCTCCACCATCCATTTAAGCCTGCTCTGAATCAAATCCCGAGCTTCCAACAAGTTGCGCCAAGTGTATGACGGTCTGTGGCCTAGCCTTGCTGTCAATATGTTTCCATTTTGATAATATATAGCGTGTATGAGTTGTGCTGCCAGTGTGCTCGAGTTTGACCAAAGCCTCTATACTTGCTTGGCTAACAGCGCCAAGTTGAAATCATCAAGATTCTTGAACCCCACTCCTCCCATCTCTTTGCTTTTGCAGAGGTGTTCCATGCTCAACCAGTGCATTTTCTTGGCTTCTTGTTTCGATCCCCACCAATACCTTCCCACTAGCCGTTGTGTATCATTGCATAGAGATGCCGGCAGCTTGAAGGTAGTCATGGCGTATACCGGAAGCGCTTGCGCCACTGCCTTGATAATTACTTCCTGGCCTGCCCAAGATAAAAAATCGGCCTTCCCACTGATTTAAGCGTTTCGAAACCATGTCTTTGATACATAGTAAGCTTTTGTACTTTAATTTGCCCACATGAGTAGGGAGACCCAAATATTTGTTATGTGATAACACTTCCCGTATTTCCAGAATATCGGTAATGACTTGTCGGTGCTCGAAAGGGGCATGCTTATGGAAGACAACTTCCGTTTTTGTGTAATTCACTTGCTGTCCCGAGGCACTTTCATACAACTGAAGTAGCCTTTTAATCTCTAGCGCTTGGTCTTCGGTCGCCTTACAAAACAATATTGTGTCGTCCGCAAAGAGTAGGTTGGAAATAGTCGGAGCGTTTCGGCATACCCAGATCCCCTACAAGATACTTGTATTAACAGTCGTGTTAAATAGCGTAGTGAGGCCCTCCGTTACTATGATAAAAAGGAACGGGGAGAGGGGGTCTCCTTGGCGTAAGCCTCTAGAGGGAGTCGCTTAACCTCAAGGTTCTCCATTGATGAGAAAGGAGAAGGTCGGTGACTCTACAAACCTCATGACTGTGTGTATCCATGGATCACAAAAACCAAGCTTTCCCAGAATACCTTGCAAGAATTTCCATTCAACCTTATCAACTGCTTTTTTCATGTCCAACTTAATGGACATGGTTCCATTTGAACCATTATAGCAATGAATATGATGTAATATTTCATACGCCACTAAAATGTTGTCACTAGTAAGCTGACCTTTGACAAAACCACTTTGTGTCTCAGAAATAATATCTGGTAAGATGGTTTTCAGGCGATTGGTGACAGTTTTAGTTGCGATCTTAACAAGCACATTCGCGAGATTTATTAAAAATAAAAATTAATAGCTTGACGGAATTTGCATTGTAATAGATGCATAGATACCTCAAAGATATTTCCATATTATCAATTTCATCGCCTTGAACATTTTTTTTTTTGAAAATAAAAATGAAAATTAAAGCCAATATTCTACCCTAATTTACTTTATAAGAAAGATGTAAACAATGAAGAAAAATTTATACCTTAACCAGGGATGCCACTTGCTAATTAGTTTGATCCAATCACTTCAAAAACATTGAGTAGTTGAGCTATAATTTTTTACATGTTTAGCGAGAGATAGACCTCTCAATTTGAGCAGGTCAAGTCGGGTTTGGTATGCCCCGTATTCCAGGTTTGTTACATTTCAGGCTTTAAAAAACCGGGTCGGGTCGGTTTTTGCAAAGACTAGTGGGAGATGTTTAATAATAGTGAAGAAATGACAATTGCATGCATATAGAATTGTTATTTATAAGGAAATTGTGTTGGCTAGCTACTTCCTTGTAGAAGTCTTGGTTATAAAAAATTATCAATTGCAAACTCATTAAGTAGATACATTACAAATATTAAAAACCCAATTTGAAAAGGTTGGAGCAGAGGAATGAAGAACGAAAAGAAGAAAAAGATGGAGATTTTGAATTACTGAAAATGAGAGGGAATGGAACATTAGCCTCTGACCAAAAGAGGCACCTGGGTTGTGAATATAAAGAAAAACCAAAGGGGAAACCGGCCCAAGAAAACAAAAGGTCGTCCCAAGAAACTAAAGAAAACCAAAACAGAAAAACAAAAACAAAACACCTATTTCTATCTTACAACACTCTATCTTATAACTCTAACACCACCCCCCCCTCAAATTGGAAGGTGGTAAACATCCCAATTTGCCAAGATTTTGATGATGCTTAGTTCCAGGAAGTGCCTTTGTCATTATGTCTGCCAACTGGGAGCTCGTAGGTACATGATGTAGTGTGATCAACCCATCAGCTAGCTTCTCTCGAACAAAGTGGCAGTCGATTTCAATGTGCTTTGTTCTCTCATGATATACTGGGTTGTGAGCAATATATATTGCAGCCTGATTATCGCACTTGACAGGTATTGGTGTGATGGAGTCCACTTGAAATTCTGCTAGCAATCTGCTCAACCATTCAAGCTCTGCAACCAGACGCCTCAAGCTCCTGTATTCAACTTCAGCTGAGTACAGGGACACCACCTGCTGTTTATTTGATTTCTAAACCGTATCGGGTTCAGTGTCGGGTCCGGGTTCCTTTCTCCTCTCTGGTGACCACCGCCAAGCGAACCGCTTCGTCCAACTCGAGCCTCGAGTTGCAATTTCTTGTCACTTCGGGAGCTGGGAGGCTAGTCTCGGCCATCCGATGGATGGGCCCCGGGGCTCCTTAGGGAGGGGCCCGCTCACAACACCGACCCCGGAGGCCTCGGGATCGACCGGCCGTCGAGACTAGAGCATAGAAGGTATCGGGGTGCGAGTGTTTAAAACCCCCGGGATTAATAAAAACCAGGGCACAACCGTGGCCATCAGAGGGCTTGCTCGACCGAGCCACCTCTTGGCTCACCCGAGCAATGTTTCTGCCGAGCGTGAACTGGGCGTCAGGGGGCCTGCTCGCCCGAGCTGTTCCTTTTGCTCGCCCGAGCAGCGTTTCTGTCAGGCTGTCATCATGCACACAACCACGCATCCGTAAGACCGCCGCCAGCTGAACTTCGCCAGATCTTGCCGCAGACGCGACCGCCGACGATCGACGACAGTGTAAGGCTCGCCGCCGAGCCGCCCTTCGCCGCGCGGCCGGCGTTCTGGAAGACACCTTTTTTACGCTGTTTTGGCTTAATTTTGGGTTTAGTATAAATAGCTTGTTATCTCATTTTTCCAGGAAGCTTTTGATGATTATGAACATGCTTATGCATTGGTTAGGGTTTCCCTAAGTTTTCTCTCAAAATCTAGATTACTTTATCCATTGATTAATGGTGGTGTTTCTAGTCATTCCTTTATTGATCATTTGGTGGATTCTTCCTTTATGATGGTCATGGTGGGGTGTTAGGCTTTGGTGGTGGAATCTCCTTTATCCAAGGTCATATCCAATCCCTTTGGTGTTCAAGGTTATTGATATTGGTTGATTTTGGTTATTATTCTTGTTATTATTCAAGTTCAAGGCTATTGTTGAGAAGTTCAAGCATGGGTGATTGAGATGTTCATCTTTCTCCCCTTATTCTATTGCTTATGGATTTCTCTCATCTCTTCTACAACAACAACTCAAGCTAAGTCTACAATCTCTCCCATCGCGCCACGCTCCATTTGGTATCAGAGCACAAGGTTATTCATCTAGCTTGAGTTTTCCATTGTTCTTGTTAGTGTGTTCTCTAGTGTTGATTTTTGTGGATTGTATGCAAGTATTGGTGATCCCCATTCCCTTTGCAATCCAAGAGTATTGGAATACTTTGTATTGTGTTTGTATTTGGTGTTTTTGGTGCATATTGGAGCTTTGAGGAAGAGTTGGAAAGTTGTGCACACAACGTGTTCGATAAAATGCCCAAGTAAGAAAAACACAAAGAAACCTTATCCAAACACAAGCCAACTACAAGAAAACCCCCAAACTCCACAAAATATCCCAAACACAATCCGTCCCATACCTTTCCCTCGATATGGATGGTCACGATGATTCCGATCGAGAGGAACCTAGCTACCGGGGTAGCCCTCAACTTCGGGTTCTCGAGAATCGACTTGCCACCCACGACGAACAATTCTCCTCCATCAATCGAACCCTTAATGCCATCGTGGCACTGTTGGATAATCTCGCCCTAGAGCGTCCGGTTCCGCCTCGAGTTGAACGTCCGAGGAGTACACAAAGCCCAGTCCGTCCTCCTCCAAACTTTGAGTTGAGTGACGATGCTAGAGGCTCTCCACGACGCCGAATTCGCCGGAATGTGCATGAACAACCCCCTCGTGATGACTTCCAGGACATTAGAATTGACATCCCCGAATTCAACGGCTCCACCGACCCGGATGACTACCTCGAATGGATCCAACTGATAGATAGGATCTTCGAGACCAAGGAGTATGATGATGAGAAGGCTTATAAGATCGCGAGCTTGAAACTCACCAGGGCCGCTTCGCTTTGGTTTGAGAATATGAAGTTGCAACGGACTCGTGAAGGAAAAGCAAGGATTTCTACTTGGACCCAGCTTAAGCAAGTGATGAATGGCCGCTTTTTGCCAAACACTTACCGTCATGACATTCTGAAGAAGGCCTATGCCCTTACCCAAGGCAAACGAACCGTCGGAGAATACATTTCGGAATTCGAGCAACTTCTTATCAAGAGTGGCCTCCAGGAGCCTGAGGATTAAACCATGATGCGATTTTTGAATGGCTTGAACTCCACAATCGCTAAAAGGGTTGAGGTCCAACCATACCATTCCATGGATGAATTGTGTAGTTTGGCTCTTCGAGTCGAGCGAAGAAGAATGGAAGGATCCAACACCAAATCCTTGTCTAGACCCGTCTACTCACCATCTAGCCGACCTCCTCCGGAGTCAAGCACTCCAAGGTCTAGCGAGACACCGAGATCCATACCAACACCAAGAATTGACAAAGGAAAGGGGCTTGCTACGGAGACTCCAACGGAACCTCCTCGACGAGCGGAAGGCCGGAAATGCTTTAGGTGCCATGGTTATGGCCATTTTCAAGCCGATTGTCCAAACCGTTGGGCTTTGACACTCCAAGAGGTCCATGACAACGATGATGAGCTTCGAAAGGCTCAAGAGGAACCCGAAGTGTTGGTTGAAGATGCGATTACTAGCGATGATGAGGATGCCGCTCCCATACCCCCCCGTGCGTGGGAGTGCACTTGTTGTGAGGAGAGCTTTGCATATCCATGAGACTCCACACGATAAGGCCCAACGGGAAATGTTGTTCCAAACGCAGTGCTTCGTAGGTGGAAAAGTGTGCACTCTTGTCATCGATGGAGGAAGTTGCACGAATGTCGCATCTACCACTATGGTCGAGAAGCTTGGCTTGCCTCTATTACCACACCCTCGTCCCTATTCACTCCATTGGCTCAACGATCACAACAGCATCAAGGTAACTAAGCAAGTCTTAGTAAATTTTTCTTTTGGATCTAACTATGATGATTCCCTTGTTTGCGATGTTGTCCCTATGAGCACTTGTCACATTTTATTGGGACGACCATGGCAATATGACAAGAAAACGGTGCACAATGGGTTGAACAACACTTATACATTCACCCATAAAAACAAGAAAGTCAAGTTACTTCCCCTTTCTCCGCGAGAGACCGAAACTTCAAAAGCCGGGATGGGTAGAGAGTTGAGGAACCTTTTCATGATGACAAAAACACGGGATGAGTGTACTCTTGGCGAGGATGAGCTCCCTTTTGCTTTATCTTTGCCTCGTAGTGAGCCTAGTGAGATTGAGAGTTCCCAAGCACCACATAAAAATTCCCTACCGCACCTTAACCCTTCACCTCCACAAGACAAGCCTCCATCTACTTTCTTGCATATGGATGATGGGTACATTGTCGGATTTGAAGATTGTGGGTTGTCAAGCATGTTTGTTCGAAGCGTTCGGGAAGTTCGGAACTTCATGGGGACGATTGATGAAGAGTGCTTCAGTTTTAACCCCCAAGAGTTGAGGGAAACTCTTTTTCAAGAGGGGGAGTATGAACCGTATTGGGTTCAGTGTTAGGTCCGGGTTCCTTTCTCCTCTCTGGTGACCACCGCCAAGCGAACCGCTTCGTCCAACTCGAGCCTCGAGTTGCAATTTCTGGTCACTTCGGGAGCTGGGAGGCTAGTCTCGGCCATCCGATGGATGGGCCCCGGGGCTCCTTAGGGAGGGGCCCGCTCACAACACCGACCCCGAAGGCCTCGGATCGGCCGCCGTCTCGAGACTAGAGCATAGAAGGTATCGGGGTGCGAGTGTTTAAAACCCCCGGGATTAATAAAAACCAGGGCACAACCGTGGCCATCAGAGGGCTTGTTCGACCGAGCCACCTCACGCTCACCCGGCAATGTTTCGCCAGCGTGAAGCCGGGCGTCGGGGCTGCTTCGCCGTTCCTTTTGCTTGCTGGCGGCGTTTACTGTCAGTTGTCATCGCACACAACCACGCATCCAAGACACCCGCTCGAGCCTTCCTCCCGCCGCCGAGCTGAACCTGCCGGAGATGTCTTGCGCGACGATCGACGACAGTAAGGCCCGGCGGCGAGCCGAAGGCACCTTTCGCCCGAGCGTTCTGGAAGACACCTTTTTTACGCTGTTTTGGCTTAATTTTGGGTTTAGTATAAATAGCTTGTTATCTCATTTTTCCAGGAAGCTTTTGATGATTATGAACATGCTTATGCATTGGTTAGGGTTTCCCTAAGTTTTCTCTCAAAATCTAGATTACTTTATCCATTGATTAATGGTGGTGTTTCTAGTCATTCCTTTATTGATCATTTGGTGGATTCTTCCTTTATGATGGTCATGGTGGGGTGTTAGGCTTTGGTGGTGGAATCTCCTTTATCCAAGGTCATATCCAATCCCTTTGGTGTTCAAGGTTATTGATATTGGTTGATTTTGGTTATTATTCTTGTTATTATTCAAGTTCAAGGCTATTGTTGAGAAGTTCAAGCATGGGTGATTGAGATGTTCATCTTTCTCCCCTTATTCTATTGCTTATGGATTTCTCTCATCTCTTCTACAACAACAACTCAAGCTAAGTCTACAATCTCTCCCATCGCGCTACGCTCCAATTTCCATGAAATCAAAGTATTGCCAAGAAAAATAACAAAACCACTAATAGATCTCCTGCTGTACTTACACGCACCCCAATCTGAATCACTAAAGCCTTGGAGTGTGAAATCATCATCTTTATGTATTACAATACCTAAATCAGAGTTACCTTTCAAGTATTTCAACACATAAACTACTACTTTCCAGTGCAAGTCTGTGGGTGCTTTTAAATATTGGCTGAGATGTTGAACAGAGAAAGCTATATCAGGCCTTGTGTTTACCAAGAAATTCAACTTACCCACGAGTTGCCTGTACTGGAAAGGATCAGACACGGCAATGCCTGATTCTGGTGACAGTTTGCTGTTGATGTCCATGGGAGAGACATCAGCTTTCATGTCTTCTGTGCCAAATTCACATAAGAGTTCTCGTGTGAACTTCTTTTGTGTTAAGATCAGGCCCCCTGCAAAATTTTCAATCTCCATTCCAAGAAAAAATTTAGCAGTTCCAAGATCTTTAATTTTAAAAACTTCATGTAGGTGAGACTTTAAAGAGTTAATTTCTTGCATATCATCACCAGTAATAAGCAAATCATCCACGTAAACAGCTAAATAAACTGATTTTCCCTTAGATCTTCTATAGAATAAAGAGTAGTCATTATCAGAATGTTTATACCCCCTATTATAAAGCACTTGAGTGAGTTTTGCATACCATTGTCTTGAAGCTTTGCTTCAAGCCATACAAAGATTTGTTGAGCTTGCACACCATATTTGGATCTGTCTTGGAAACCCCATTTGACACCCTCATATAAATCTCTTCATGAAGGTCACCATGAAGAAATGCATTGTTAATGTCCAGTTGAAAGAGAGACCAATCCCTTTTAACAGCTATAGACATCATGGTTCTGATTGTGGTCATTCTCACAACAGGGGAGAAGGTTTCATTGTAATCAATCCCAGCTTTTTGTGTGAAACCTCTCACAACTAGTCTAGCTTTCAATCTCTCAACGCCTCCATCTGCCCTATGCTTTACTTTGTAGACCCACTTACTGTCAATAGCTTTTCTCCCTTTCGGAAGGCTCACTAAATCCCAAGTCTTGTTTTCTTGCAGAGCTTGTAATTCCTGTTTCATAGCCTGAATCCATCCTGAATGTTTGCTTGCTTCTGAGTAGCTACTTGGCTCATGTGTATCTAAGTAGGTGATGTGGTCAGAATCGTTATTAGTAGTGCCACAAAAAACAGTCTTGGGAGTATAATGCAAGTCAGTAATTTTAGAAAGGCCAGTTTCATAATCATCCAAATACCTTGGAGCTTTATGAGCTCTTTCTGATCTCCTGAGATTCTGTAGACCAGCTGTCTGTGGTTGTGCTTCCTCAGCAATTTCTTGCTAAGATTCAGTTCTTATGGTATTCTCAGTGTCATGTATGATATCAAAACTATCAGAAATATTATAATCTGTAACAAGATTTTCCTTTGTAGTGTCTTGTTTTTGAAAAGGGAAAATAGACTCATGGAACACTACATCTCTAGAGATGACAAAACAATTGGATTCTAAGGAGTACAGTTTGTAAGCCTTTTTACCTTGAGGATAACCAACAAAAACACATTTCTCAGCTCTTTCCTTAAATTTATCTCTTCCATGTTTTAGGGTATTTGCAAAACATTGACACCCAAAAACCCTTAGATGATTATAAGCAGGTTTCTTGCCAAAAAGCCTTTCATAAGGTGATTTATTCTCCAACAATGGTGTAGGCATCCTATTGATCAAATATGTGGCAGTTAAAATACTTTCACCCCAAAAAAACAAGGGTAAGCTAGATTGGAACATAAGGGCTCTAGCCACTTCAAGTAAGTGCTTATGCTTTCTCTCAACGACCCCATTTTGTTGAGGTCTTTGAGTGCAGCTAGTTTCATCAAGGATCCCTTTCTTGGCAAAGAAATCAATGGCTTGGTTACTTTTACCTATTTCAAGAGCATTGTCTGACCTAATCTTTCTTACCTTTGTATCAAATTGGTTTTCTACCATGGCAGTAAAGGATTGCAAGAGGCCAAAGGCCTCATGCTTTGTGACCATAAGGTAGGTCCAAGTGCATCTTGTGAAGTCATCCACTATTGTGAGAAAATATATGTGCCCCAAATGACTTGTTGTGTGAAAAGGACCCCATGTATCAACATGAATAAGATCAAAGCATTTAGTAGTTGATATATTGTTATTCTGAAAAGGCAAACACTTCTGTTTTGCTCTATGACAAACATCACAAACATCTTTACAAGAGTTTTGATTCTGTTCCAACGTACATGGCAAAAGTTTCATCCTAGTTCTGGACATGTGACCTAAACGTTAATGCCACAGGTTGCTATTGGCAGAGTCATCACATCTCACAGTTTTACAAAAAGAATCTTGAAAGGTTCTTCTCTCCAAGAAATACAAGCCTTGAGCTTCTTTACCAAGGATCACTGCCCTCTTCAAGGAAGGGGCCTGCATTATACAATTAGGTAAGGTCACATGTATAGGCTGGGTTAAGTCTTTTATAGAGCACATAGCATCTTTATCCCCACACATATGATTAGTGGCGCCAGAATCCAAAATCCAATTATCTTCAGTTAAATTGAGAAGACAAGAGACAGTATTTGACATGTGTTTAATTGAAAAGGATTGGATGTTACCTAAGGATGTGTCTGTTGCTTCTTCTCCTGTGCTAGAAGAGGTAGGCTCACTATCAAGATTCCTCAGCAGATGATGTAATAATTGCATTGCTTGATCTTTGTTGAAAGGAGGTGAAGAGCTGGATTCTTTTTGTCCTGATGTATTCTTATCCCCATCATGAACTACAACATTTGCTTGCCTTCTTGTATTTCCTTGGTTGAAGGTTCTATTTTGAGATTTGTTCTGGTTCTTAGGAGGATACCCATGGATTTTGTAGCACTTGTCGATCGTGTGACCAGGCCTTTTACAATGATCGCAGAAAAGATTTGATTTCTTGGTATCCTGATTCCTTTCAAAACCAGATTGCCCTCTTTGTGCAGTCTTGTTGGCGTAAAAGGAGGCTGAACTCATCATTAACTTGGCTTAAAGAGGGCAAAGAACTCATCATTAAGATGTTCCCCCTTATGTGAGTATAACTATCATTGAAGCCCATCAGAAATTGCAATAATTTTTGTTCTTCAAAATGGATTTCAAATTGGCGATTAATCTGTGGCTTACAAACGCACTTTCCACATTGATAAGAGGGAAAATTTGTGACTGCTCCCTTTTCTTCCCATAATTTCTTCGCGGTTGTGTAATAAGTCGAGATATCCATGGAGTCTTGGGACAATCTTGAAACCTTCTGTTGAATTGAGTATAATTTCGCTTTGTTTGTCTGCCCAAATCTCTCTGTCAGCTCGTTCCATAGATCTTGCGAATTTGTGGAATACAGAACGCTATCACGGATGTTCTTTTGCAGGGAATTTAATATCCAGGAAAGCACCATGTCGTTGCCCCTTTTCCAATAAGGAAGTCGGGGATCGTCTGTGCCTGGTCTTGACAAGGTTCCATCGACAAATGCTGCTTTGTTCTTTGAGGAAAGGGCCACTGTCGCAGACCTTTTCCAGGTGTCGAAATCTTCACCTGTGAAAGGCTCCGCAACAAGGGCTATCCCCGGTTGGTCTGATGGATGTATGAACAGAGGATCACAGGGATCCGGAACGAAGCCTTTTGAAGAGTCTCCCATGGCGAGCGAAGGTGGTGAGGAAGAAAATCGGATCTTGCCCTAAAGGGCTCTGATACCATGAAAAGGTTGGAGCAGAGGAATGAAGAACGAAAAGAAGAAGAAGATGGAGATTTTGAATTACTGAAAATGAGAGGGAATGGAACATTAGCCTCTGACCAAAAGAAAAACCAAAGGGGAAACCGGCCCAAGAAAACAAAAGGCCGGCCCAAGAAACTAAAGAAAACCAAAACAGAAAAACAAAAACAAAACACCTATTTCTATCTTACAACACTCTATCTTATAACTCTAACACAATTAAAGTTAGGCAAATTAATGTTAGTGCTATGTTGATTGATAAAGCTTTATCTAATGAATTATATATAGCAAAAGAAATGTACAAAATTAATAGTAATTAATTTAGAAAAATTGTATGTATTGGCATTAATACATTAAACCTACACAGTAAAGGGTCTTTTTAACATTACTATTCTTATCCAAAATATTTTTTCATATAAATGAAAGCTATTCTTAAAATTTACTTGATAGTATTTTTTTTTTTTGTAAAAGAGATTTCAATAGTCATATGAGTTTATTTTGAATTAATTTGCAAGTAATGTTGTAGGACCCCGAGAAAAGAGCGACCGCTTTTCCCCGTGATACGCTACTTAAACGATCGGGAGGCGACTAAGGTTGCTTAATCCTTAAATAATGATATTTTTTAGTTTTCGAAATTCGTTTTCCGGGTGATGAAACTTTATTTATTTACAAACCCGTTTTTTTATTATTTAAATTATCCGCAACTACACAAGTTAATTTTACAATAATTTAATCTCGGCCCACTTAATAAATCTAGGCCCAAGAAGCAAGCGGACCTCCAGAGCTCGTTAAAACCCGCTTAGGTTTTAACGAGTCCTGGGCTGGACTTCTCGCCTGCAGGCCCAGAGGAAAGATGGGTTGAAATTAATAAAACCTGCCTAGGTTTTATTAATCTCTGGCCCATCTCTCCTCGGGCCTAGCCTAGAATGGGTGTCGGGCTTGGACTTAATTATTTTATTAAATTATTTATGCGAAAAATCGAATACTTTAAATAATTAAACGAATTTGTAAAATGTAAAAGAGTCGCCAGCCGATTTAAGGAAATCGACAAACCATAAAATAAGAAAAGAAAGACTCCGGTCTACAAACACGATTTCTAGATTCGGGGGTAAGGTCACGAATTCGAGAGTTATAAGAACTCTCGAATCCGCCTGTTATAAAACAGACGCTACTAAAATCGACATTGAAAAGAAAGAGAGCGGGGAGAAGTTTGGTTAATTTCGCGGAATTATTATTCAAATCATGTAATATAAAATACGATTTTTACTTTACAAAATATGTACAAGTAATGGAATTAAATAATGAATTACATGATTAATCACAACAATATAAATAACGAAATCGAACCTTGTTTAATGGTGGCGCATTCGATGAATTTGATCCCTTGAGTTGCCCTTGACTTGAAGCTTGGATGAGAAACCGTGAATGGTTTGAAAAAGTGGTATATGGATGGTTATATGGTTGTGATGAGCGTGATTATGAGGGGATTAGAAATTGATATGGATGATGAAATGTTGAGAGAATTGGAGTATAGTGTAGGAATAAATGATAATAATAGATGATGAAAATGAGAATAGAGTAAGGGTATTTTGATGATAGTAGTTGGTGGAATGAAGGTGAAATGGAGGGGGTATTTACAGGTGATGGTATGAGAGGTTTGGAGGGAAACCATGGGGGACATACCCCACGTATCATGCCATCCGGAGACCAAAACCTAGGCGGGTTTTGGGTAGTCAATCAAAGGGTCAAACACGTGGGCGAAAATCAGGGGATTACGTGCATGCATGCAGATTTTGACGCCAGATCGTTTAAAACCTAGGCGGGTTATAAAATGTTCAACACACGGATCAATGACATGGCAAAAACGACGTCGCTCCGCTTCTGGAATTAAAACCTATGCGGTTTTAATTCCTGGGTCGGGGCGCGCTTTTGGGCGCACTTTTGCGTGGGCTGGTCTTCTGAAGATTAAAATGCATGCGGCCTGTTTTGACTTCTTGGACTTGGGCTGTTGATCTTTTGGGCCCAATGGCCCATTTATCATTTGGCCCATATGGCTTGCTGATTTTGATGAGTCGGGATTATACCGGTACAAATTCCGCTGTCTACAAATATATGATTATGTTTGGTTTAGATTGGTTTATAATTATGATAGTTATTGCATTGGTTTTAATATATGAGATGAATATAGTGTTATTCTTGCTAGAATGTGTTTAAGGTTTGTTTTAATATTAGAATATGCATGAAGTAGGTGTGATTAAGTGATTGATCTGATTTCATATGTTATTATTGATTAATGGTACTTGTGAGTAAATTTTAAATGTAGTATGTTTTAGTTTTAAAAGTATTTCACAAAGCGGGAGTAGATTTTTAGAAATTTTAATTAAAACCATAAGTTTATGATTATTATTAGATGAAATCTTTTAAAAGGCTCTTGTTTAAATCTTCTTATGGTTTTTATAAATTTAATCATGTTGTGTTTAGTAATGTTTTGATTTTTGATGTATTAGTCATATTATTTTTTGTTGTTATCATGTGCGGTGTGGTAATACGTGTTTTATCGATGTTCCTTATTTCAAAATACTTCAAATTTTGGTCACGAAAGAAGGATTATTTTTCTTCATGTGCATGATTTATTTTCATAAGGTTTCGATGTCGAAAATTCGAGTTTTGTTGTGATTCTATGATTAGGTTTAAAGAAAATGTTGAAAATTTAATTTGTTTATATGAGTTTTGGTGTTAGTTTGGGTATAGATTGACCCTGGTTGTGTTAGGGAGGTGAAGGGGAAGGTATTTTACCTTAGTAGGCTATTTAGAGGAACAAGTTGGAGTCGTGGGATAGTTTGATTAGAATTAGGATCGAAAAATCCAAAATAAAAATAAAGCAGCTTGACGAGAATTGTTGTGTCACGCTATAACGATCACCATAAATTGGGTAGTTAAGCTTTAACCCTGCTGTTCAGTCTGGAAGTTCCTTATTGTGTAAGCTTTCATACGAATTTTGCAGATCGGGTTTTCGAGGTGTTTACTCTAAGTTATGACCCAACTAACCGACCTAGGTCAGAACTGGACAAGTTTTATAGTTGGTTGTTTTTTAGAACCTTAGGGTGTGTTTTAGGTCTCTAGGTCACCATAAGAGTTTTAGTAGACATCCCAAGATTTCTAGAAAGTCTAAAACCAGACCCATAGGATATCGGGAAGTTAAGTTATGGTCCTTGCTTTGTGACTGATGCAATCTGCCCAGTTTGTTCTTTGATAAATGTATTTTAATGTGAGAAATATTTATTTATTTGTTATACGTTAATTGATTAAAATATGTGAAATTATTTTAAATGTTAGGTTATGAATGATGGGAACCTTATACTGTTCCTAGGGGTGGGTTAGACTAATTCCGTACGCCGCGTTTTGATTTTAGAAATTATTTTATTTTAGGCACGATCTAGACCGTCTGTTTTGGTGAGCTCAAGTGTATTTGTGAAGTGAAGAGAAGATTACCAGGTAATGTCTATGTTTGAATCCCCTTAGAATGCTCCTTTATTTATTTTGTGGTTTTAAATCTGTTTTATGAAGCGTGCATCCCGTTGGGGATTTTCTGTGAAATGAAGACTGTCTGATTTAGATGTTTGTGAGTCATTTTCTAAGTTGAATAAAATGTGACAGTCTTTTAAACTCTGAGTTTCATTCTGTCACTTTTGGAAAATGGTTGGGCTTTGTTTAAAGTATGATGACTAATAATTCATAAGATACTAATAATCAAAGTGAAACAATAAGCGGGTTGCGGGTAACGAACCAATGACCATGATATGTTCCTGCAGAGAGTTATCAAGCGATCGGGGAGTCCCGATACGTTATGAGATTGAGTGTGCACACGTGTGATTCTTATTCTGGGATGACCATCCAGGTTCTGATTATGAGGATTTGAGATCGTGTTCCGAGATTGAGATTGAGATTATGATTATGATATTCTGGGATATGCAAATCTCACACGCATAATAAAATTCTGAATTATTTTATAGAAAAGAGGATTTTGTTATCTGATATCTGAATTTGAGATTGAGAGTCAGCTGAGATGATTATTTTGAAATGTTGTGATTTCTGAGTTGAAAGCTTGTACTGTTGTTTTTTAGTTATGTTATTTCTAACTCTGTGATTTGGGTTTTCAAATGAGTTACGAAAAGGTTTGACTTGTTCACTTCTCCCCCTAAATGAATTGAAATGAATTTGAAATTGTTTTGACGGTTAGGCATAGACATTATTGAGTCCTCATGTTTTTAAATGTTTTGTTTCAGATGAAGAGTTATGTGATGGGAACGGGAACTAGAAGTGATGACGATTGATTGAAGTTAGAAGTTCTATAAATAAAGTTTAGTTTATGTTGTAGATTTGAAGTTAGTTAATGTTTAGTTTATGTTGTTCTAGAATTGAATGTTCTCTTGTTTATTAAATTGAAATAATTAATAATTAGTTGTTAGTTTTTCCCTTTCTTGCCTTGTATTCCTTCGGAGATATGACAGTAACGCCCAAATAAAAAGAAAAAAAAATGAAACTGTGGGACCGGGGAATTAAGTTCCATTTGTGTCCCTCGCAGTAAACGGCGAGTCGAAAGGGGTGTCTTTTCTTTGAAGGGATTTACTTGAATTTCCCGCTAAAATAAATTTAAAAAACTTAAGTAAACTCTTTTTTAGTTGGAAACTTTTACTCTCTCAACGAAATAAACAGAAAACAAAAAAAAAAGAGAAATAAAAGAAATAAAATAAGAAAAAGACTACAAACAGAGAGGCTCGGGACCGGGATCCGAATTATTGACTGTGGCGATACCTGCAGGTATTGTAAGTTAGTGGCCTGGAAAAAAAAAGTCTCAAACCAGGAAGTCAGATCTGAGCCACGGGTGGCGAATCGCCACGTATTCCGTCGATCCGACCTCGAGTCTTCTTCGAACACGAGGCAGACCGGACGAAGGCGCATGCATACCGCCAGGTGTTGCCAGTCTCTGATCCGGATTTCATATTATTTACACTTGAAATTAAAATAAAAACAAAATCTTTCTACCCTTAAATTAGTTTCTGAAACTGAAGATAAAAACCGAAAAAGAGAAATGAAAAGAAAAAAGAGGGACAACCGCCATTAATTTTTGAATGAGAATTAATAAACTCAAAAGTTAAGACACCACAAACCACGAACCACGAGATTCGGATCCGGGGGTAAGGTTACGAATTCGAGAATAAAAATTCTCGAATTCGCCCGTTCAACGAATGGACTCTACTAAACCGGTTAAATAAAAAGAAAGAAGAAGAGGGGGAGAAGAAGAGAGTAGAAATGGAGTATTAATTAGCATAATTAATGTTATTTAGTTACATGCAAATGTGATAATAAAAAGCTAGAAATAAATATACAAAAGGAAGAAAGGAATAAACATGAATATGTCTTATTTACAAACATTCAAGTTTAATTAGGTCGAATTTAATATTAACTCATGTTACAGAATAATATAAGTGAAGAAGAAATAGAGAGAGAGAGAGATAGAGAGAATGAAATATCAATTAAGATGAATGCAAAATGAGTAAAATGGAGGGAGAAGAGAGAAAATCACCTAGTGTCAATACGCTAGGGTGATTCTGGTGTTTAGGATGGATGAAATAGGATTGGGTATTTATAGGTGAAATCGGGGTTGGAATTTAGGTTAAAAGAAAAATTGGGTCGCAACCACAATACCTGCAAGCATGGTGGGCTTTGGAGGCGCCCAGCTGCACGTTTCCCTAGGTTGACGCGCTTCACGAGGCAACCCGGGTCGGGCCTGACCTACCCATATACCTGACGGTATGCTGGGCCTAGGAAAAGCCCAATTGCGCGCTTCCAAAGGTTGGCACGCTTCCCAAGGCAATCTGGGTCGGGCCTGACTCGCTTGAATACCTGCCGGTATGTTGGGCCTAGGAAAAGCCCAACTGCACGCTTCTCAAGGCGGGCACGCTTCCCGATGTGACACCGGGTCGGGCATGACCCACCCACATACCTGTCAGTATGTTGGACCTGGGAGAAGCCGAGTTGCACGCTTCTCGAGGTGGGCACGCTTCCCAAGGCTTCACTTTTTGGGCTGTTTGGGTCGAGCTTTCTTTATGATGGCTTTTTTATGGTTTTTCCTTTATTTCTTCATCATTTTTTGCATTTCAAAATTCTTGGCATTTTTCTAAAATATTCTAAAAAAAAGATACTCAAAATAAATAACAATATTTACAAAGCTGAATAGAATGATATAATTCAGCGTCTACAGCTAGCCCCCACTTTGATCGAGTCCGAGTAGGACGCTGATCAAAGTAGTTTAAAGACGCTGAAAATGATATGCCCCGGTAGTGAAGTCTCGAGGATGGATGGCACTTGGAAGCAAATGTCTTGTGTCGCATGTATGACTTGTAGTTGATTGACTTTCGGAAACAGTATTGCATGTCTTTGTTGATTATTTACGCTTGGAAGCAACTGTCCTGCGCCTAACCGTACCTTCAAACTTCTGTCATTGTATTATAAACGCGCGCTGACCGGCTGAACTGACATCGTATTATAAACGCCCAATGACCAGCTGAATTGACATCGTATTATTAACGCCCAACGACCGGCTAAATCGACATCGTACTATTAACGCACGATGTACGGCTGAATTGACGTCGTACTATAAACGCCCGATGACCGGATAAATTGACATCGTACTATAAACGCCCGATGACCGGCTAAATTGACACCGTAATATAAACGCCCGATGACCGGCTGAATTGACACCGTACTATAAACGCCCGATGACCGGCTGAATTGACATCGTATAATAAACCCCCGATGCCCGGCTGAATTGACACCGTACTATAAACGCCCGATGACCGGCTGAATTGACATCGTACTATAAACACCTGATGACCGGTTGAATTGACACCGTATTATGAACGCCCGATGACCGGCTGAATTGACACCGTACTATAAACGCCCGATGACCGGCTGAATTGACATTGTACTATAAACGCCCGATGACCGGCTGAATTGACATCGTATTATTAATGCTCGACGTCCGAAGGAATTGACGCCGTACTATAAACGCCCGATGATCGGCTGAATTGACAGTGTACTATAAACGCCTGATGACTGGCTAAATTGACACCGTATTGTAAACGCCCGATGACCGGCTGAATTAACATCGTACTATAAATGCCCGATGACCGGCTGAATTGACATTGTACTATAAACGCTCATTAACCGGTTGAATTGACATCGTTAGCCCCCCAATGTGCAGATTGGGGGTAGCGATAAAAAATGCGTATCCAACTTCAAATTATTTTCTGAGTATATGAATATTCATAATTCTCTTGAAAATGAAGCCTGTTACGAGCTTGTTGCTTCTTTCTTTACATTAATACCTCTTCTAAGTATATAGATATTGAATCTCCATATTTCTTTTGAAAACATTACTTTTGACACACCACATTTTTCTTGAGGATTTATTTTTCATTCATAATGTCATCCTCATCATTTTCCTCACACTTCTAAAAATAACTGAGTGCCCTTCCTGCCACCTGTCCAACTTCTCTTTAATTTTCTGTACATTCATGTTGTCATGCCTCCAAGCATGCAGCTCTTAACAGCTTTTTTTGTTATTTTTGCAGAGTCTTGTCCGATCCAGGCCCAGTCAGGTCGTCAAGCCTCCAGGCATGCAGCTCTGTCTAGCTTTCTTTGTCTTTCTGTACAGTCTTGCTAGATTTAGGCCCAGTCAGGCTGTCATGCCTCCAGACATACAGCTCTGTCTAGCTTTCTTTGTCTTTCTGTATAGTCTTGCCATACTTGGGTCTAGTCAGGTTGTCATGCTTCCAAGCATGCAGCTCTGTCCAGTTTTCTTCGTTTTTCTGCACTGTCTCGTCAGATTTGGGTCTAGTAAGGCTGTCATGCCTCCAGGCATGCAGCTCTGTCCAGCCCGGGGTCGGTCAGCTAGGTTTCACTTGTTGTTCGGAACCATAGGCAAGCTGCCATGCGTGCAGGCATGGCGCTCTGTCCGATGTTGTTTTTTTTTTTGTCTTCGCATCGGGTCCATTTCTTTCTTGGCGGTGCTGTATGTGGAACCTCGGTCCGGACCATGTCTGGCGATATGGCACCGTGTTTTCCGGGTCTTCTCCTGTTCGGAACCTTGGGTGTGGGTCCGAGCCATACCTGGTGGTATGGTGCCTGGTTGCAAGACACAGACCCTGCTTGTTCTTGGTAGTATGGGTTGGGTTTGTCCGTATGCTCGGGTCTTCTCAGTTTGATTCAGAAATGAGTTATTTCCAAACTAATTCTCATGAAACATCGTGAATTAAATTTTTAGAGTTTAACTCAGAAAATGAATTATTTTCTGAACTAATTCTTATAAAAATTTGTTATCCTAATTTTAGAGTTTAATTTGGAAAATGAGTTATTTTCCAAACTAATTCTCATAAAAATTTGTTATCCGAATTTTAGAGTTTAACTCGGAAAATGAGTTAATTCTCGTAAAACTCAAATTATTTCTTCATCGGCAACGTCCTTTGTGCTTCTGGCTATTCTTCCGAAGGCGATCAAGACTCCAAGTGAGCTTGCTTGATTTCTAGCTGCCATGGTTGCATTTCTTTTGATGTTCGGGCGGGAGACAAAAGAATGCAAATGTGGTCTTATGCATGCTATGCTACATGAATTACATGAGAATAAATATGTATAATATACTACTCTATCAAAAAATTACTCAGAGGTGCCCTAACTTTTGGTGAAATATTTTTCAGGTACCCCAACTTTTCAAAACTCATTTTGCGGTACCCTTACTTTTTGGGTTAGAAATTATTAGGTGTTTTTCGGTCATCAATTTGGTTAAGTGACCGAAATACCCTTATCTTCCATTTTTTAAGAAATACCCTTAAAGAAGAAGAATAAGGGTATTTCGGTCATTTAATAAAATTGATAGCCGGAAAAGCACCAAATAATTACTAACCCAAAAAGTAAGGGTACCTCAAAATAAGTTTTGAAAAGTTGGGGTACCGAAAAATAGTTTCCCCAAATATTGGGGTACCTTCGAGTAATGTTTCATTACTCTATTATACATTTTATACTATAAGACTCTTTTTGTATGACGTGACTCTTTTTTTATTTTTCTATATATTTTTTTATTTTTGCAATGCATGTGACGTTTTTTTAGTTGACTCGAGAGGAAAAAAATAAATAAAAACTAAAAAAAACTAACATGACTCAAAATGAAAATGAAAAACGAATTAATGTAACTCAAAATGCAAACTAATGTGACTTAAAATGAAAAAAAAAGCATATGACCTAAAAAAACTAATATGACTCAAAATGAAAATAAAAAACGAAATGATATGAAACTAATGCAACTTAAAATGAAAGATGAACATGATCTAAAAACAAAAAACTAAAAAATACACATTGATTTGTTGCATGTATGCGGTATGAACAACCCCCACTTTCCCGAGGTGAAAAAAAAAGAATAAGAAAAGTAAATAAAAACCGCTAAATGTCAATAGTGATTTCGAAGTGAGTTTCAGGACAAGGCAAAAATGGTGAAAATGATGAGTTCTCTTGTCAAAATGCCTCGTAAGTTGCCATGATATGGATATTGAGTGATGAGCGAGCCCCCAGTTGGAATGCTGCAGAAGACGATATTAATGGAAGACTCGGCCTACTTCAGCTGCATGATGGGATAGTCAGGATGCTCGACCTTGATGTCATGGTTAGGAACCTCAAGCACTAAGAAGGATCAAGCGAAAAGTCGTCTTGATTTCTCTTGCCTTTTCTCTATTCTTCTTGATTCTTTTAGGTAGGAACATGTAAGCACCAAGCCCCCAGTATCAGTGGACAAGCGTCTTTAGGTGAATCAGAATGATTGACCTAGGTGGGTGTTGCCTTGAAGTAACGCCCTATGCAGCTGGCATCTTGTTCTGCTAAAGGAGTTATCCCGGACTCAGGTGTTCTAAAAGTAGGGATTAACTGACGAATCTCATACATGCACTAATGACCTGATTAGAAGAGCTCACAAGGTGATGGGGTGAAAAATGGGAATGATGGAAAAGATAGTGAAAACTCATGCCCAAATAGAGGGCGAGATAAGGTTGTGAGTGGTTCGGTGAGGGTAGCAATTAGATGTAATGGACAAGGTGGTGAATGGATGGGTAGTTCGATAGACCAAGGTTCGAACTGATGGAGTGGACGAGATGGCTATGGATGAAACATCATGTCCCGTGGGTTTATCTCATAAGGGAAGAGATCGCCAAATGGCTACGGTTTGATGAATTTAGGTATGAAGGGTGATCCAAGTCTGATGGGAAAAGGTGGGTGTGCTTTGGTGAAAGAAATCTGACAGCTTGTCAGTGTCATTAGAGACCAAGGTTTCCTCTCCTTTTGCCTAGCTCACCTGGTGAGGTTTTCGAGCTAGCCACTCTTTATTCTATCTCTCAAAGACCAAATGACTTGATGATGGATTTTCTCTAAAGTGAATTGTAATGGTCGGGCCTTGAAGAGGTTCTCCTACGTATCCAGTGTGGAATCAGGCCAGTCGTAGTTCAACAAGTGCAGCTTCAAACGATTGATGACTTAAGGACTTTAAGATGGGTCGAAGGTTTATGGGAAGGATAAGTGTGGAGGTTTAATGGGAAGGTTTTGGGATGTGTGCAAGTGACCAAGGTAAACCAACAATTACCTCTTATGCCTCTTATTCTTGCTTTCTTATTTCTCTTTTTTCTTTTTTTCTTTGTATTTTTTTTTTGGAACTCGCCAACCTCAATCTAGATTTTCCTATCAATGATATTTGTCACCCGCAACACATTAGTTGGCTTAGATGGATTTAGGGATGAGGTGGTCATAAAATGAATGATCGGGTTCATGGTTGTGGTTAAGAAGATGGTGTGAGAAAGTAAAAATGTAGGTAAAACGGTTAGATGAAAATGAAGGTGGTGATGATGTAGGTGGTAAGGAGTGGAAACCTCCTATCCTAGGCATGTCCTTTTCAGCTGCATGATTTGTTAGATGGGAAAATTATCCTTTAGAGACTATTGGTCATTTTAAATTCTCTCCTTTTGCCTAACCTGTTCGGTGAGTGTTCAGGTTAGCTTCTCTCCTCTTAATTTTCACTCATTTGCCTCTCCTTTTGCCCAACTTGTTAGATGAGTGTTCAAGTTGGCATCTCTCTTTTTTTTTTAAAATTTTTCTCTCCTTTTGCCTAACCTCGCTTTGGCGGTGAAGTTAGCCTCTCTTCTCTCTATTAACCTTAGACTCAGGGTAGGGCAAAAAAGAATAGAGAAAAGGTGATAGAGATGTGAGATAGAGTGAAGGATGTGAGAAGATAGACGTGTCAGACTTGGGTGGTCATATGGGTGAGTGAGCTCTTCAATTTAAATCACGAATGCATGCACAAGATTCTTTCCTTAGAAGTTTAGAAGCAAATGATGGGTCGGGGAAGACAATGGTCATGATCATGAAAGGTTTCATCTTTTATTGACTGCAACTAAGATGAATACATAAAAAAAAATCTACTTGGGATACATCCCAACTGACTCTGAAAATGAAGATGATTGCCATGAAAAGAAAAGATGCAACATGAGGGGATTGCCTAATTGATCTTTGTAGCTCGGGGTTTTGGTAAGACCCTATTTGACTCTGTGATAGGCAACGTTCTAATGGGGTTTCTACGCTGCGATAGGTAGTGACAACTTCCCGGATAGGAGCATTTCTTCTATCTTGTTCTTGAGAATGTTGCACTTCTCGGTGTCATGACCTCGCATTCTATGATATTTACAGAACTTGTTAGCATCCCAAGTTCTACTTTTAACTTCAGGTTCAGCTCGATTAGAGGGCAACTGGATCTTCCCTTTCTTAAGTAGCGGATCTAGAGCTTCAGTATAGGTAGTGTCGATGAGAGTATATGTGGTGAACTTTTGAACCGCATGAGCCTCAATGGCTTTTGGTGGGTTATTTGGTGTCCCGTCGACCCTCTTGGTAGGAGTGTGGTTCCTCCAGCCAGACGAGACCAGGGTTTTCTCTATCTTGGCCTCCACCATTAACCCCAGCTTCTTTAGAGCTGAAAAGTCTGGGATTAACTGGCATTCCATCAAGCTAGCATATTTTGGCCTAAGCCCTTGTATAAATACCTGGATTTCATAGTCCATGGTTCCCTTGTCAGTCATCAAGGCCTTTTGAGCGTTCCAACGATTAAAGTAATTCATGAATGACTCTCCTTCACCTTGTTTGACTGCTGCCATGTCACTCATGGTTACATCAACATCTTGACTAGCTGCATATTGTTGGATGAAGGCCTTGTAAGTGGCCTCCCAATTCTGCTAGGTATCTACTGGAAGGGTGTAGTACCACTTCAAGACCTCGTCCCTCAAAGTCCAAGAGAATACATGAGCATACAGACTAGGGTCTACTTCTTTTAAGGCCATCATGCGCGCGAAGCTACGCACATGATGAGTGGGGTTCTCTATGGCCTTAAATTTCTTCTCGGGCAAGGAGAATTTGTCAGGAAGCTTGGCCTGAGGAGCAGTTGGTAAGCCAATGTCCAAGAAATGTTCCCTAAATTGAGGGATTTGCCTCAGCATGTTCTGCAGGTTATCGACCCTGTTGTCCTGAAATGGCGCAAGTTTCTCATCCCGGGGTAAAATCTTTTCAGTGTGCACACTTCTATCATCATCCTCTAGGTCCTGCCCTATGCCCAATCTGTCATTGATTGTCTGAATGGCCTGGACGACCCCTTCTATCCTATCTTGTTGGTTGGATCGTGTTTCTATTAAAGTACGGATGTCCCGCACCACATCAGAAAGGTCCGCAGTAGTGATGGGTTGGCCCCTAGCGTCTTCTCTAGCCATGAAGTTGGAAGGGATGGACACAGTATCACTTGCTGTCAAAAAAGTTTGAGAAGGAATGTCGGAATCAGTATCAAGGACGACAGGCAAACCTGCGCTTGGCGGTGTGAAGAGGATTGGTGAAAAACTTGATAACCTTTGAGATCCGACTCTGGCCTAGGACTTGATTCTTTGCTATTTGGATCCTGTTTTTCCTGTATGGAAACCATAAACCTCGAAATTAACCCTGACATTGACCTGCCCAAAGACCTAATCACCTATATGGGACAACCTAATGCAAACAATGCCTAAATGATGTATGATTTTTTTATTTTTTGGTATGGACTCACCCAACATTGGGCTTGCATGAAGACCTCTAACCTAATATGAAATTATGTACATGGAAAAGAGAAGGTCCATCGGGCCGTCATAAGATCGAATCAACCTTAAATTTTTAATGAACTCAAATTCGAATAACGGCTGGATACACGCTTTACGGGCTCAAATGCTACCAAGGGTTTGACAAAGTCAAGCTAAGATCTTGGGTTTTGATCAAACGTCTTTGATTTATGCCCAAGAGAGACCTCTAGGCCTTCTTTAACTTTTGCATGATTATTGCCCAAACTAAAGCAGCATTAAGAAAGAATGAGTTATGAGACTGACTCTTAGAATGAAAGAATGAACACATAGCACATAATATACGCTTAGTTTAATAAGAATGCACATAGCATACAGACGGGTAATGCACCTAATCAAGGTTCTACATTCAAAGGTTTAAAGTCGGATTCCTAAGACTAACATACTCATGTCTCTCACGCGCAACAAATTCTATGGAGTTCATAGTAATGTGACCCGTGTGTTTCTCGCAAAATTAAAGGGAAAATGTAAATTCATAGTCCCGAGAATTTTGGAGTGCTTCATGAGTGGGAAAGCAACTTGCGATCTTCTTGAAATCTAGAGTTCATTCCTTTATGAAGTCGGAAGTATACTTTACCCGAAAGGGGAATTCGGGTTAAAAACCTAGACGGTACCTTTGGGTTCATCCTAATTTATCAAAAATCAAGATGGAGGTCCATATGCTTGATGCCTAACTAAATAATAAAAATTACTAAAGTTAATTTCTCCTTTTCTATTCAAAAATTTAAAAAACTGACTTTTCAAGTTTTACCCTCCTAAAGTAAGTCCCCAGTGGAGTCGCCATTTGTGGGACCCGGGAATTAAATTCCATTGGTGTCCCTCACGGTAAACGGCGAGTCGAAAGGGGTGTCTTTTCTTTGAAGGGATTTACTTAAATTTCCCGCTAAAATAAACAAAAAAACTTAAGTAAACTCTTTTTTAGTTGGAAACTTTTAGTCACTCAACGAAATAAACAGAAAACAAAAAAAAGAGGAAAAAAAAGAAATAAAATAAGAAACAGACTGCAAACAGAGAGGCTCGGGACCTGGATCGAAATTACTGACTGTGGCGATACCTGCAGGTATTGTAAGTCAGTGGCCCGGAAAAAAAAAAGTCCCAAACCTGGAAGTCAGATCCGAGCCACGGAACTGGCTAGAATATCGCCAGGTATTCCGTCAGTCCCGGCCTCGGAGTCTGCTTCCGAACCTGGGGGCCAGACCCGGACCAGGGAACTGGCATGCATACCGCCAGGTATTGCCAGTCTCTGATCCGGATTTCATGTTATTTATGCCCGAAAATAAAATAAAAACAAAATCTTTTTACCCTAAATTAGTTTCTGAAACTGAAGATAAAAACCGAAAAAAGAGAAATAAAAAGAAAAAAAGGGAGAGTTGCCAATTAATTTTTGAACGAGAATTAATAAACTCAAAAGTTAATAATCCACAAATCACGAACCACGAGATTCGGATCCGGGGGTAAGGTTACGAATTCGAGAATAAAAATTCTCGAATTCGCCCGTTTAACGAACGGACTCTGCTAAACCGATTAAATAAAAAGAAAGAAGAAGGGGGGGGAGAAGAGAGTAGAAATGGAGTATTAATTAGCGTAATTAATGTTATTTAGTCACATGCAAATGTGATAATAAGAAGTGAGAAATAAATATATAAAAGGAAGAAAGGAATACATGAATATGTCTAATTTACAAACATTCAAGTTTAATTAGGTCGAATTTAATATTAACTCATGTTACAGAATAATATAAGTGAAGAAGACATAGAGAGAGAGAGAGAGAACATACTATTATGTATAAATTAGAAATATACTATATTTTAAAATTAATAATGAAATTATGTATAAATTAGAAATATACTATATTTTAAAATTGAAATGCAAATTATAAAATGCAGTAGAAAAATGAGAATAGTAGAATACTATTACCTTTGTGGCTTGTAAATTGTAGAAAAAAAGAAGAGTTAAGGATACCTTTATTTAAAGGAACAATGGAGTATATATTAGTAAATGATATAATTACTACCATCATATGACAAATATATGCAGAATTTTAAAGGTTTTGTCTTTTGATCTTTTGTAACTGATTTTTATTATTACTTTCTCCATTTGTTTTATTTGTCATTTACATATTTGACCAACTTTTACATCTTTTTTGTCTGAAATGTTTGAACGTATTGAAAGCCAAACTTTGTAATTCATATGGTACTGATTTTGGATTTTAATCAATATGTTAAATATTAATATTAATAATTGAGGGGAAATGTGTGGTGTATAATTGAGAAGAGGAATGATTTGTACAAATTGTAACTGATGAATAATGAAAGCATGAAGTACAATTTTAATGATGAGGGTTTTTTTATTTTAAAACATGGGAGTCATAAACAGGTGACACGTGTCAAGCTATGGACAAATCTATTTTGTTTTAATAATATATATATAGATTATGTTGTGATTAGTAAAGATTTGATCTTTGACGTAATAGTCATAATACTTTTTGTCATTATCATGTGTGGTGTGGTAATACGAGTTTTATTGATGTTGCTTATTTCAAAATACTTCAAATTTTGGTCATTAATGAAGGATTATTTTCTTGTTGCGCGTGATTTATTCTCATAAGGTTTCGATGTCGATAATTTGAGTATTGTTGTGATCTCTATGATTAGTTTTAAAGAAATGCGGTGTGATTTAGCATCTGAATCTTCACCAGCTAACAACATGTCTCTAGCACTTGTGCCAGTGATTAATGATCAAGAAATTATTAATGTCACTGCAGCGTCGGGCTCGGCTGATGCTCTTGGAATCGAAAAATCAATTGAGGTTATTCTGGGCATTAACTCCCAATCACTGTTAGAGTCCCAAAACCAACCTCCACATCAGGACATAGATGTCTATCCCGAAAATCAGGATGTGGATGAAATTAATTCCATCTCATCTGGCTGTGAATCCAAAATGAATGCAAGAAGTCTCATTGCTGAAAATCCAATCAATTTTGGTGTTAAGAGTGGATTTATGAGACCCAAAAAAAAAAAAAAATCAATCTGAAGAAACATTTTAAGAACAAACTTACTGCTAGAAAGAAAAAGAAGGTCAAGGAGAATAACATAAGGAAGAATACATTTGAAAGGCAGCGCTCACCTTCGATTGAAGATGAAACCTGCAGATATGGAAATTGGTTCATGGAAAGTGTAAGGCATAGGAGCCATTGGCGGAGCTAGGGGGGGTTTGTGGGGGCCTTGGCACCCCCCATGCCCAGAAAACTTTAATGTATGTAATTGCAGAGAACATTATACATTCTTCATGTGGTAGTTCAATTGGTAAATGTGCACAATTGCACACCTTAGGTTAGGGGTTCAAAGGTTGTGCAACAACAATAATATATATTTATGCTTTGATTTCCTTTTTCTTTTATTTTTTAATATTTGTTTTAGAATTTTACTTATAAAAAGCATAATAAGTTAATACCTCCTCCTTTTATTTTTCTTAATTGGACTACAACTTATTTACTTAATTATTTTACCAACTCATACGAAATATTTACCTTATCTATCTTGTCATTTTCAAAATATAAATTTTAAAGTTTCTAATTTCTCTTTAACAATTTCCTCGTGATTGTAAACAATATTGTATTATAAAATTAAATTTTCTGACTATCGTCTTGTTCTTTCCCCTCTACTTTCTTTCCTTATTTAGAATCTGATAATATTAATATCTTTCTGAGTGTAATTAGAGAAAATTCTACAGATTTTATTTCTATCCATCTCCAAGTTAAAAAAAACTAATATCATAATACATTAGTTTTAATTTATTATTGTTATTAGACTACATGATAAATTATTTTAAAAAGTATTGTACCATAAATTAATAAAATAATTTTGATAAAGTTTATAACAATATTAAAATTTGGCACCCCCAATGAGTATTTTCTGGGTCCGCCCCTGATAGGAGCAAAGGAAAATTTACAGTTGCTGCATGATAATGTTGGCTGCTCCTAAATGTCACTCAGATCTGTCCCTGTGGCATCATTCTAAAGTGTGAGGTGTTTTGTTGTGTTGTGACAGCCTGTTTGTGCTCTGATTTGGACAACTTCACTGGTGAGGTTGTATTTCTCTTGCTCTGAAAACTATGGGTCTAGTAATTTTGCTGGGTTGGAGGGATTTTTGTGAGCTGTGAGTATCTTTAGGTGTGTGCTCAATGCTCAAAACAAGTGGGATTGGGTAGTGACTGTCTTCACCATCTTGCTATGTTGTGGTTTTGTTGTTGCTGCTGCTATACGTATATGTTTGCAAAATTGCTGTAATTTGTTCCTGCTGAAGTTGATCTTCTTCCTGGGTTGTGCATCTTTGGTTGTTGCTCTTTGTTTTGTGTAATTGTATTATTGTTGTTGCTGCTGATTTTCTCTCAAGGTTGTGCATCACTTATTGCAAATCTGTTGTAATTTATTGTTGTTGCGACTGGTCATCATTCTGGATTGTGCATCTATAGTGGTTGCTTCTTGTCATCATACCAAGCGCTAAATGTGTTTGGTTTGTGCCAAGTTCTCAATCATGTGCAGTAAAAGTTCTCAATATGCCACAACCCAAATTCTCAGTCATGAAAGTGCAGCATCTGTCACTTGATACATGGCTTCAACTCCAACTCCAGCCTCAAATGCGATCAGTTGTTGGATGTTAAAGACAATCTGCTGGTGCTGCAAACTATCAAAGGGAGAGACTATCTTTGGTTGACTGATTGGAAGGAAAAGCATTCTTAGTCGGTGGATCAACTTGCAATGGACTTTCATCAAATACCTATCAAATGTCAGTAGGATGTCGCTAATATTCTTGGTGATATTGGGATTCTCTGTATTTGATTTTCGTTATTATGCTATCTCATGTCAGACTTCTTGTATGTTGGCTTTCATTTTGCTATTGGAAAACCTCCTATAATGCTTGCATTGTTCCTTCGGCTTTGCGACTTTATTTTAACAAAAGGGTCTATTGACCGCTAATTATCAATAAAAAAAATAGAAAATGTTTACTTTGAAAATTAATTTGTTTATGTGGGTTTTGGTGTTAGTTTTGGTATAGATTGACCTTGGTTGTGTTAGGGAGGTGAAGGGAAAGGTATTTGACCTTAGCATGTATGTATGTATGTATGTATGTATGTATGTATGTATGTATTTCTTTCTTTTATAGAATATATTTATTTTTTAGAGAGCAAGAAGCATTTATTTATTTATTTATCTATTATTATTATTATTATTATTATTATTATTATTATTATTATTATTATTATTATTATTATAAGTAATATCCTTGATGTATATATTATTTTCTTAAACCATGCTCATTTTGTAATTATTCGTACTAATACATTAACAAAATACATAAAGTTTGAATGCACAATATTAAAGAAATGTATGTCAATACATATAACCAATTGACATATTTTAGGTCCCTAAAAAAAATTGACGTATTTAAGGATAAAAATACAACTGATTTAAGAAATATTAGTTTAATCATGCTATTGGCTGGATAGATGTTCTATCTCAATTCCAACAATAAATATATTAATTACGTATATCTTTTTGAAAAGAAAATTGATTATTTATTAAAAATAAAAATTAATAGTTTGATGGAATTTGCATTGTAATAGATGCATAGATACCTCAAAGATAATTCCATATTATCAATTTCATCGCCTTGAACATTTTTTTTTTGAAAATAAAAATGAAAATTAAAGGCAATATTTTACCCTAATTTACATTATGGGTGTAATTGGTTGGGATGAAATTTCCCATTTTCGGATGTTTGGTTATTGGAAAATGGAGAAATCCATTTTCCAAGAAAATGATTTTCCCCCATCCCTTTGTAAATTATTTTCTTGACTCAAACATAATGAAAACAATTTTCCCCTCTCTCCCCTACTCTCTCTCTCTCTCTCTCTCTCTCTCTCTCTCTCTCATATTTCTCTCTCTCTCCATCTCTCTCATACACCTGTTTGAATATCTTCTCTCTCTTTCTCTCTTCCACCACTCTCTCCTGCACCTGTTTTACTCTCTCTCTCTCTCTCTCTCCCCCTCTCCCTCTCCTCCTTTCTCTCTCTCTCTCACACACACACGCATTTTACTATCTGTCTCCTTATTGTCAAATAGGTGAAAATCGTTATCCAGGAAAATCATTTTCCTTTTGTGCCAAACACTTGAAAATATGAAAGGGCAATTCCTTTTCTAGGAAAATTATTTTTCAAGAAAAACCATTTTCCTAGAAAATCATTTTCCTTTGCACCAAACCATTTTCCAAGAATGCTTTCATCAAAATAGACATATTACAATTTACAATTCTATAGTAAGTTATAACATCAATTAATATGCATTAATCTGTTTCAAAAATAAAGTAAGAACAATCAATTATAGAGTTTTCCAAGAATGCCCTCTTCAAACTATACATATTACAATTATTACTCTTTATACCCAGAAATATATATACTAGTTTTTAGACCCGTGCGTTGCACGGGGCAAAAATAAAATCACACATTGTTAAAAACATTATAGTGCTTAAACCATATATGGAATTATTGTAACCCTATAAGCATAATTTTCCAATGATTTTAGTAAAGTACAAAGCTTAAATTAATAGCACATAATCCCATACATAACCATTATAACTACGTTTACTAATCCCATAATATTCTCACAAAATACAATGCCTAAACAATACAATACCAAACTCCTACAATCAGAATTTTGATAGCAACATTTGATCCTTTGAATAACAATTAATGAACAAAAAACTTCTTATTAGGATAAATAATTAAATCACATTAATATCAACATAACTGAGCTAATTTTACGTCCAAACTCGAGAAGAAGCATGTGGCTAATATGAGGAAGTTTATAGGATAATGAAAATGAAGCATGGCGATATCTAAGGAAATGTTCAATTAAACGAATTAAAGACATTAAAAGATCACTGATTTTCAAAGTTAGTGTTCTTCTGATACAAATAACATAATATTTTTGTTATAACCAAAAATAGCATAATCTTAATGTATGTTTATTAATATTGAAATAGTTTTGAAGGATAGAAAAAAATTAGATCAATTAATTTCTTTTCTAACAAATTTCTCTATTAGTTTGTATTATAATTTTATTTGGTATATCTATCCATGCAATTTACATAATATACATAACATACAACTTAATATTTGTATGGTAGAGAATTGAAACATTATTTCCCTCCTCCATGACCTTTCAATATTTTTTTGATGCAAATGACCTTTCAAATATTATGTATGCAGTAGAAATTAATTTAATGTTGATTTCACTAACTTTATACAATAAACCTACAAAATTTTAATACTTTGTACATTTTATTGAGATCGTTATATTACTGTAATACTAACTTCATTCTTTAATATTTGTAACTTTTGACTTTTTATGGTATTTGACGCAAGACTTTGACCATCAATTTCTAAATATATATTTTCAAAAAAATTACAAAATAGCAATTTCTAAATATATTTTTAGTAATTTCACATGATAGGTCAATTTATAAATATATAATTTGCAGTTAAATTTTGTGATAGTTGATTGCACAATTTTCAAAGTGATGATGATCACTACCAAGGAATGAAGAGATAATTGAGTTAGAAATATTATTATTTTTGATTTCACTTAATTTTTTTTCCATTGATTTAATTACGTATGAGACATGCATGGTAACTATGGAAAATAAATGTTAAAAATTATTTTATATTTCGACAAATTTATTTTATAACACTTTTTTTGTGTACGATTACGTTTTATATAATTCATTTCTTCAAAGTTTGATTCCAAATACAATATTATGGACAATATTTTTAAAATATTTAAATAGTGATAAAATAAAACTAAGGAAATTATATTAAAATGTTATCATTTATGTTATGATCATTTCCAGTATATCCAAATGGTATGTATACATATGTATTACTAATAGTTAAAAAGGTATTGGCTGATGATTAAAAAAAATAGGTGGTGGTGTGAATGAATGTGATGACAATAATAAGAAAAAAAATTCAATTAGAATGTATATCATTACTGTCAGTATAAGAGTTAAAAATTAAATCATAATAAAAGAGGTTAATAATCTTTTTTGAAATTATATCGAGCAACACTCGCAAAGTTATATTCAAAACGTCATAAGAAAACTTAATATCATCATATTATTCATATGGTGAAAAGAGCGGTGAAGGCAAAACCTTCAAAATTTATATAAAATTTTAAGTTTTTCTAGTACATATTAATATGGTTAAGAATGTTACCTTTGAATATTCAAAGCGATACAAACAATATATTCTAAAATATTTAACAACCTGCAACAATATTTAAATATGACATTGAAATCTTCATGTAGCAAACTATCTAATACTCAAGATATAATAGAGGTGCAATGAACTTTGAAAATATATGATATTGAAATATTACCTTCTGAAAAACTATGCATAACTAAAATAATCTATTATGCACGTCAAATCAAAATGCCACGTTTCAAACTCCCTGCAAATAAAATGATCGAATTAACTATTTTCTTACTTCTCAACAATTATAGAAACATTGCTCACCTTTCTCAAATTTAAATGAAAAATAGAGAAGAATAAGAAAAGAATAATTTAAAATAATGTTAAAAGTGATACTAATTCATAAGGAAGCATGTATAGCGATTTCCAACTTTTGACAATTATGGTAATTACGGTAATTATCGCGATATGTATCGTACACGTGGCATGATCAAATCTCATACGTCGATTTTATTTATTTTCAAATTTTGAAAAAAGGTGAAGCTATGAGACTTGAACTTGCAACCTATCATATAATAAACAAATCCCTAACCATTCAACCATGCATCTTTCACTAGTTATTTTTGCAATATTTTGGTATTGTATACAACATACCTTGGAATTTATGTTTCAAAACCCTTCTGCCTTCCGCGATTGATATCTGCCTCCGCTGTTTGACACAACATGACTTCTCACCGCCGCCGCCGACTAGTTTTCCAGTACCAATTTTCGAACGACCGGATGTTACCAGTGCTAGAGAACAAGGATGTTCTCAAACACCCGCCATGCACAGTACAATTTCATTTTTTTTTTCCACAATCAGTTTTGGATGGCGTCGAGGGTAGCAGATCGAGAGTGGCTGGTATCGGGATTGCGTCCGAGCGAGGGAGACTTGGCCGCGGGAACATTTCTCGCAGTAGTTTATCTCTGGAAAAAGGTCGCCGAAAACAATGGAGGTCGGTAAGTTTGTTTCATTCTTTTTATCCGGTATCCATCATAATCTATTAAATATATTAAAATACAAGCTTCTCTGGAAAATCTAAACCTAAAAGAAATAATTTAGAAGGTTTGGTGAATTCCAAAGCAAATTCCAAACCTACATAATTTATTGTTACATTCATAAATATAATATTAATAAAAATGAAAAAGAAATACCTAAAATTATTCATAAGTTACCAATATTTAATGTATACACAATTAGAACATTTTAAATTTTTCAAAAAAGAAAAAAAATACATAAGATCATACATATATAAATTACAAATATCTAATACAAGACTAGAACAATTTTTACATTTTGTTCATTAATTTACTATTATAATATTATGACCAGAACCTTAGAAATAAAATATAATAATGAGATACTAAAGTAAAATTTCATGAAAAAGCTATAAAATTGTTTCGTATTCTTTTTAATAACTATCTTAGAAAATAAAATTTTTGATTGAAACTACTATATATACTTTTAACAATAAAAAAATTCAAATTATATGTAAGCTATCAAACAAGAATAAGAAATTGGAATAAGTATAGATTAAAAAGTTGAACAAGAGGTTAAAATCCACGTAACATATAATGGAAAATAATAAGAAAATAGAATTGTCACGTAGTTGTTGTCGTAACAGTTTTTTCAAAAAACAAGCATCCTTCAATCCTTCTTAAGTCGAAAAATAAAATTAAACTATTTATCCATAATCGTTATGGACATTAAATAAAATAAACTCAAATGATAGTTTATCCATAAAAAATAATATTTTTGTAAGATTGAATTAATAATTATTATAAAATTACTCTAGAAAATAAATAACGTAAAATTATTGAAATATTATCTGTGCATTACACGGGATATTATAGACTAGCTCATAGTTAACAAACAAGTCCTTGAAAAAAATTAATTTTTAATTAATTATACACAATTTTCACAATTTAAAAATCAAAATTAATATTTTTGAGAATAAATAAACTCGACATATGAGATCTGATCATGCCATATGTACGGTACACATCGCGGGAATTACTGTAATTACCGTAATTGCCAAAAGTTGGAAATTACCTTACCTTTTTGGATTTCATAATAGGCAAAACTATCAATATATATATTCAGAAAAGTGTCTGAAACGTTAGAAAGTAAATGGAATGAAATATGCTTTAAAACATAATTAATGTAGGTTTAATACATCAGTTACATACATGCATGTGAGGTCAAAGGAAATGAAATGCATATTGATATAACGTATGAATTTAAGAATACTCATGGTTTGTTTCTTCTTTTTTTTTCTTTTTGAGGGCAGATGTTTTCATAAAATTCGGGTATGATTCCATTAAAAAAAATTAATAATTAGAGTATGATGAATTAGTTCTTGTAATGCATGTGATGGATTAGTTCTTGTAAATTAACCAATGCATTTGCAATTTTTATCCTTTTTCTAAAGGCTATTGCATCTCTTGTTGTTAATTCAATTTTTTAACATCCATCTTTATTATATTCTTTAATTTTATGTTATTATTTATATATGTTTTACATATAGAATTAATAAATTATTTTAATATTCATTCCTACCTACCTACATACATACATACAGATAGATAGATAGATAGATAGATAGATAGATAGATAGATAGATAAATAGATAGATAGACAGGTAAAAGTAAAAATAATATTTTAGACATCCAATGTAGAATTGCATATATTAGATCACATACTTTATTACAAATATTTTAGACATCCAATGTAGAATTGCACATTATTCTACTATTCAATTAATTTTTTATATTATATAAACTATTTCAGTAAGTATTTATCTTATTAATTAACAAAATATTTTGTATGATATGTAAAAGGTCATTGGATTTGTTTTTTAGTTATATTTTTTAATTAGTTAATGTTATTTATTGTTGATAGTAACTCATCTTCTTAATTAGTTTGCATAAATTAATTTTAACTAAAAAGAGAAAATGCACAATATATAGTACGACAAAAATACCCTCTTTAAAGTTACATATTTCCATTCTCGCCCTTTGTACCCATAAATATATATATACTAGTACTCAGACCCGTGCGTTGCACGGGACGCAAGTAAACCGTACATATTGTTAAAAATATTACCAAGGTAATATTTAAATGAATAAAGAAAAAGACAATAATGCAAAATAAAAAGAATAATTTACTTATTTAAAAGAATAATAAAAAAAAGAATAGTTCATAAGAAAAAAAAGAAATAAGAGTCATCAATGCAAATATACACATTAATGCACACATTAATATTACATGATTTTTTTTAAAAAAAATTAAATAGATTCAATTATAAGTTTCCCAAAATGCCCTCATTAAAATCCACATATTTCGATTCTCACCCTTTGTACCCAGAAATATATATATATATATATATATATATATATATATATATATATATATATATATATATATATATATATATATATATTTTTTTAGAAAAGGGTAATACAACAGATAGTAGGGAGTGCTTCTCTCAAGGGATCTCCCAAGTGCATCCTCACTTACAATAATGGAAAGATCTCTATGAAAACTATAATTAAGATAACAAGGCGAATGCACAGATAACCCAAATTTAACCAACCAATCAGCAGCACAATTTTCTTCACGCAAGTTATGGTAGACCTCAACTTCCTCACACTCCCTCATGAATGCTCGGATATCTTTCACTAACGGCGATCTCCCAAGGAACCTGGAAAATGCCCATCACCGCATTAACTAGAGTTAGATTATCTCCTTCCAAGACAATCCTTCGGAATCCATTGGAAACAGCATCTCGAATCCCATTACGCATAGCAACAGCTTCGGCAACTAAGACAGAGGAGTTGTTTAAATTGAAGGCTGCCACACGAAGAACACGACCTTGATCATTTCTGATGATGTAACCTCCCCCAGCACAACTAGCACTCCTGGCCCCATCAGAATTGATTTTAATCATTCCCGCGGAAGGTTTAGACTAAGAAACCCATCTCGCACTCGCTTTAGGAGAAGAGGTTTGTGCTATCACCCCACCTAAGGAATCAGCCAATCTGTCCCTAATTCTCCACTCCGCAGAAGTACGCTTAGCACGCAACAACGAACTACCAGGAAGAATAGATTGTTGGCTGAAAACCACCAGATTCCTAGACTTCCAAACACTCCACAACAAGGCTACAACTCTATAAATAACAGACTTAGAAGAATGTCTCAAACACCTGTTGAGAAAAGAATCAAGCGTATCATTGGAGTCCGGGGTAAGTGGAATCCAAGCATGAAGTTTGGCCATATGCCAAACTTCCTGAGCATAGTCACAATGCAAGAATAAATGTTCCTCACTCTCAAGAGAAGAATTACAAAGAGGACATAAAGTAAGGATGTTCATGCCACGATAAACAAGATGAGTTTTAACAAGGAGCGCATGTTGAAACATTTACCAGATGAACACTTTCAACTAAGGTTGGATATTCAACTTCCATATCCACTTAAATTCCCACGTATTCTGGAAATTAACGCAATTATGAGCTAGCCAAGTGGTAGATTTTGTTGAAAAAGCTCTAGAAGTAGTCAGACCCCAACAAAGGGAGTCATCCATCTGAGTAAACGAAATTGGGATCGCTTTAATGGAATCCAAAACATCAGGGGTGACCAGAGAACCAAGAAGTTCCTCATTCCATATTTTATCCTCCTTAATGAAATGAGCCACTCTTAAAGAGGTATCAATACTGGATATATCAGAGCCATGTATTTTTTCCGCGAGGCTCGTTTGACAACACCAATTGTCTAGCCAGAAGTTTATCTGTTCACCGTTACCAACCTGCCATCGAAGACCTTTCGCAAAGGTATCTCTAACTTTCAGTATAGATTTCCAAGCCCAAGAATCTGTAGTCTTTGGCTTGATCGAAAAAATATCCTTATTCTTCACATATCTAGCCCGGACTTGGTCAACCCAGAGCCCAGCCCCAAACATCACTCTCCAGAGGAGCTTACACAAGAAGGTCGTATTTACCGCCTCTGCTTTTCTTAGACCCAAGCCCCCTAAGGCTTTTGGCCTACAAACCTTGTCCCAAGCAACCATAGGTAACCTTTATTAGAGTTTAAATCCTTCCAAAAGAAGGCCCTATTTATCAAGTCAATCTGATTCGCAATACTTGTAGGAATCCTAAAGCATTGCAAGACATGGGACGGAATAGATTCCAGATGAGACTAGATTAGCATGACCCGACCAACTTTAGAAATGTACTTAGCCTTCCAAGGCTGCAACTTTTCTTGAGCATTAGAAACTAAGTAAGCAAAAGTGTCCTTAGTCGGCCGCCCCTTAAAAATAGGGCACCCCAAATACTTCCCAATTGCATTTTGTTGACTTATTCCAAAAACACCTGCCACCAAATGTTTCTCACGGGAGGTGGTATTTTTTGAAAAAATCACGGACGATTTATGAAAATTAACCAACTACCCAGAACTTGTACAAAATTTATTCAAAATAGCATGTAGCCTTTGACAGTCATCTTGCTTGGTCCGACAAAAAAGTAAACTATCGTCAGCAAAAAACAGACAAGGAATTTTTTGCTCAGACGGGGTAAGTTTAACACCCATGCCACTCTTCCTTGGTGATGCAGCATGGGATAGTTCCGTGATGAGTCCTTGCATATAAAGCAGGAAAAGATAAGGAGATAGGGGGTCACCTTACCGAATACCCCTCGTTGGAAAGAAAAACCCAGTCGATTCCCCATTAATCACTAACGAATAAGAGACCGTAGTCACACATTCCATGACCTAGGTAATCCATTGGTCAGGAAATCCAAATTTGATCATTACTTCCTTAAGGTAATCCCACTTTATTCTATCATAGGCCTTTTTCATATCTAACTTCAAGGCAACCCAACTTTTCTTTCCCTTCATATTCTGAAATTTATTGAAAATTTCATGAGCAAGGAGGATATTATCATGGATAGAACGACCAGGAATGAAGGCACTCTGCACCTGATGGATCAGTTTGTCCAACACAGTTCGCAGACGAATAACTAATACTTTTGAGATTATTTTATACAAACTATTACATAGGCTTATTGGCCTAAAATTACTGGTTGTTGTTGGGCTTGCAATGTAACACCCCAACTTTTAACCACAAGATTAAACCACTAAAAATGATCCCAAACCTGTGATTAGCGCAGCGGTACACTTAAGTTGGAGTATTACCGCCGTCCCCACTCGGGACAAGGCAACACAACCACAAAAACAACTTCAAACCACAAGGAAAAACAAGCTTAACTCCAACAAAATCCAACTCATAATTCAACTTATACAACACTTGAAATAGGTACATAATCATATTAATAGAAAGGTTCCACAACTTTTGCAACCTCCTGAATGCCCTTGCCTGCTTGCGAAAGACCTTAGAGTCTACCTTGCTTGGGTCGGATTACTTCTGACTGGATTTACCCTTGCCTTGGGAGCTCGAACCTCCTAAAACAAAACATTTAAAACAGGCGCAAAAGTGAGTGGGGAAACACTCAGTACACAAACCTCCAACACGTCAAACCGTTCGAAAATGGTTTTCGGTGCCGGCATTTAAAATCATTTTGAAAACGGGGACGGGGCTAAACAAGCATTAAAATGGATTTGGCATAGAAGTAAACATATAAAGTAGACATGGTATACATATATATATATATATGAAAATAGGGTGGTATCCCTTACGATCTGGTGCAAAGCACCTAACACGCGCACGCCCCAAACCGATCTGGAGTTTGGGAGGGTGATCTATCTGCATCGGACATCGGCGTGTCTGGTCACTCTGATCAGGAGCAACCTATAGATGAATAAAGGCTAGCACTACACGACTAGCTAGAATTATACTAATATAGCGGGACCACTTTTGAAAATAAAATTGTATAACATATATCATGACATAAATTGATATGAATAAGCATCGAAACATGCTTGAATGATAAAAGTTGGACAATTTGCGTACCTTGAATCGGTGCGATGTTAGGCGGTGCGTCTCGGCCTTGGGATGGCTTGGGCGGCTTGGGAACTAAGATAAGAAAAGTATAAAATGGAGGACCGAATAAAGTTCTTGGTGAGTTTCAAATGTTAATTAAAATAAGAACTAAGAACGAAATAACTTAAGAGAGAAAATTTCAGGTTTTTAAGAAATAAAGTTTTTAGCATAACTCGGGCTAGAAAACTCGGAATTAAGCAAACGAGTACTTCTGGGAATAGGGAAAATCATGATCTACAACTTTGTCAACATGACCGAGGTCTAAAAATGAAGGTAAGGGTCTGAAAAATAGCCCGGACAGAAGCTGAAGTTGGAATTTGGAAATTAAAAACCTTCGGTTTAATCTCTTGAATGAACTCATAAAGAGGCTTGAACAAGAACGAAAGGTAACTTAATATGCGAAAAGGCTTAAAGTAATTATATTGATGGAGAATGGAAATTAAGGGAAATGAGAAGCTAAAATAAGAATTACGGAGTGCCTTGGGTTTTATTTGGTATGTCGCTAAGCGACGAAGAAAAACTTATAGAGATAGATTGATGAGCTTTGGAAGTGTTTGAATGATGGATTGGATTTAAGAATTGGTGAAGGACTAAATCCTAGGATCATTAGACCTCAAAGAGCTCTTGTGTTACTGATGCGATCCGCAACCCAACCTTAAGTCGATTATCACTATATGATTTAAACCTTCAAACTTGATCAAAATAACTATAACTTTGATAAATAACCTCAACCCTTAAAAGCTAGCATTTTCAACTGAGGAAACCCTTCTTGGATGCCCTAATATTGACCAAAGAGTCTCCAAATAAAAGAATCCCTTAAATGATTGACATTGGATCACAAAATCCCAATTTATTACTAAATTTTCTGGGCAGAACCTCTATGGACAGCCCTTATTCGCGACCGTATAACTCTCACTCCCGACATCGGATGTCTACAAACCATACCTTTCCTGAAAGCTTGCAACGTTACCTAAAACTTTCATGTTTACCCCAGAAACTAATATAGTCTCTAAGTAGACGAAAAACTGCTCTCAAGTCACTGACTCAGAAAACGTAATTAATTTCGTGTCGTCACGGTTTTGGCCATATCTTGGCCTACGCATGTCGGAAACTTGAAATTCCAAAGCCTATAGTTAGCTAAAACCTTGGGCTATCATATGGAGTAAAAATCTGGGCTAAAATCATACTCTTAACTCTCTGTAAAAATCAGATTCCCAAACAGAACCTTAATGCCCTTAATCTCACTTCTAATGTTTGTTTAAGCTCCTAAATCATACCAATTCACAACCAAACCTCAAATTAGCTAACTTTCATCATATTTCCAGAAATAAACACTCACAACTTACTCAAATGTAGCCATAAACTTCACATGCAACCATAGGTTACAACATGCTACTTGAAACAACATTTAAACTAGCACCTTCTTCATGAAAACTCTCCAATTTATAACACTAGAGCATAAAAACACTTACTTAACATAATCAATACTTATAATAAGTCCCTAAACTCACTGTTTCTTCAATAAACTCACATGCATAAAGAGGAAAATCATTATCCATCATAATTTCAACCAAAACACCTCAAGAACAACCGAAAACTCACATGCATTCAACCCAAATTCAAACCCTAACTTAGCTAATACAACCACAACTTTGAATTCATGCTAAAGGAGTATAAAAGAGATAGAAATTGCAAGAATAACATAAAGAGAACATGAATTTCAGATTAGGGTTTAATTGGATTTGAATTGGGGGTTTGAGAGATTACCTTTGAGGAAGAAAATTGATGAAAACACAAGAGAGGGGGAGGAGTGGCCGGCGGCCACCTCTGGACGGCGGTGGGAGCGGCACCGGTCGCCGGAAAACACCAGCAAAGGGGGGGGGGTTGCACGGCAGTGGGGAAGGAGAGAGAGGGAGGAGTGGGTTTGGTGTTTGAAAATTAGAAAGTGTAAAAATGACCCCCTACCCCCTTCAAACTTAATATATAACCCATACTAATTAAATTAGGACAACAATTAGGGGCTTAATACAATTAGAATCATCAAGCTAAAATAAAATAATTGTAGGTAAACTAGATTGAAATAATTAGTTTGTACTGAAATAAAATTAATCGATAACAAATCGGTACAATAAATTGAAACTCTAAATTAAAGAGAAATTAAGTAGGTATAAAATGAATATTACTTGTAATTAAATAAAAAGAGTACAACCCAAATAAATTAAGGTTTGGATAATAAAATACAAATGTTAAGGAATGAAATAAATAAACCCCTTTTTGGTTAAAGAAATAACGTAACCGATAAAACCCGAAACAGTTTAACTTATCGGGTGAATTAAGTAATTCAAAGATTTTTAAACCATTAACTCGACACCTTTTGCCATCTCCTGCTCGAGACTTGTCACCGCTACATAAATAAATTAGATAAAATCGAAAAGAAAATTAGAACGTGATTTAGCTAATTACGACAATTAGTACATTAATTAATACAGTTTTAGGGCGGGTTGTTACATGCAACCTTAGGGATAACGCAATCAAAGTATGGTTCGCTTGTCATAACAGTTTTCCGTGTTGAAAGAAGTGCTTAACCGCAGTAGTCACTTACCAACTTACTATGGGCCAGTGATTTTGGAAAAAAAGCAATTCCCAAACCCAACTGGGCCTGGCGCTTTAGATTTATCTTGCTGAAAGACGACATGTTTAATTTCTTCCTCAGAGACCGGATGGATTAGCACTTCTCGGTCTCCTACTGAAAGCTCAGTATCAACATTAACATCAACTCTCCTAGAGTGTGAATGGGTACTTTTAAACCGGGCCTGGAAATCTTGGATGAATTGGTCCTTAATCAAATTAATATCATCAATCCAAAGATTATCCTCCACCTTTAGTTTGGAGATGAGATTCCTGCTTTTCCGCGCTTTCATCGATTGATGAAAGAACCTCGAGTTACGATCACCTTTCGTTAACCAGTCTTTTCTGGCAAATCGACCCCAATATTTTTGATTGAAAAGGAGCATCCGTTCTCTTTGTTTTAATAATCGAAAATGCCAATCATTAAGCCGATTGCTATTTGGATTAGCAATCAGGCGGGTTTCTAAAGCTTGTAACTTCTCCTCATTATGCTTCATTTTATTAGCAAAATTCTGAAAGGTATTTCGGTGCCATACCTGAAGGTCCTTTTTAATCTTCACTAATTTCTGAACTACTCGAAAAAGAGGAGAACCTCAGACATAGCCATGCCAATTAGATCGAATGATCGAACACACTTTATCATAAGAAGACCAAGCATCCTGGAATCTAAAAGTTGCCTGTTTTCTATCCCCCATCCAAGGTTTAGTATCCAAACGAACATAAGCATGATCCAAACAAGTGAAAGGGCCATGGGAAACTCGATGCTGAGGATAGGCATGCTCCCACTCAGAATTGAAAAGGACTCTATCCAATTTTTCATAAATTAAGTGACCTTTACAGCGTTTTTTCCAAGTGAAAGGTCGGCCTAAAACAGATGCATCAGTGCAACCCGAATTGAGAAGAAACCTATTTAGTCTATAATATCTGCCATTAGAAAACATAGCTCCACCCACTTTCTCATTAGTAGATAATAGCTCATTGAAATCTCCAATAAGACACCAAGGACCAGAGATTGTCTGTGAGAGAGACATAAGTTTGTCCTAAAAAATATCTTTATTCCTATCTTGGGCCGGCGCATAGCAGGCTGTGAGAGAAAAATCAATTTGCGTAATTTTATCACCCACTAAACAATGGAAAAACCGATCATCCTTAAGATAAATTTGCAGTTGTACAGTACTAGAGTTCCAGGCACACCATAGGCCTCCTAAATGATTAACCGGGTTGATAAATTCATAAGATTGGAACCCTAATCTCCTGAGTGAATTCAGAGAATTCGCTTCGGAGACCATCGTTTCAAGGATAAATAGGATATCTGGCTTTAAAGTCCGTTGCAAAAAATTATAATTCATTCCAAAGGCCGATTTTCTTCGCCCCCTGGACATTCCAACACAGGATTTTCATTAAATCAAAAAATCTTGAAAACGACCTCCGCGGTCAATGAAAAAAAACACTCATGGTGACCTCCACGGCCAAAGTCAAGACCTCCACGAGTCCACGGTCAAAAAAGGACCTTCACTGTCAAACAAAAACTTAGGATTTCTCATCCCACCAAAAAGAAGAAAAACCAAGGGATGAATGAAACCCCAATTAACATTTGAAACAAAGTACAACGAAGCCAAGGTACTAATAGAAAACATCATAGGAACCCAAGTTGCCAGGCATCTCCAACGCACCACAACTACACTTCAGTCCGCTTTTTGAAAACCATTACCCCAGATACCTGCAAAACTCCAATAAAAACACCAAACAGGAAACAAGAGGGGCCAAATCAACAACAAAACCCTTATTATCACAACGATGGAATTAAGAGAAACGTTCAAATCCACCGTGTAAAAGGACAATAGAAAGACTCTCAGGGCCAGAACAATGTAGCATCCATCACAAAACCAATTAAACCATGGCTCATCATAGACTAAGGAGGGACAACTTCACCAAATATCCTGAATGGAACAGCCACATATCAAGCCAGTGTCCAAGCTATGGGCAAATTGCGAAACTCTCAGCAACGCACTCATAAAGTGCCTGCAGACTGGTAGAAGGCATTGTTCACATCCCAAATATTGAAAAATCACTACAGCTGAATTAAGGAAAACCCAGGACAAACCAAAACCCTTAGTACCAGCAAGAAGTGGCCAACTATAGGGACATTGAAGATACCTCAAACGACCCATGGAAGGTACACAACCAGTACAGATTTGAGGATAAAGCATCCTAGTTGAACAATCGCCCATGCTTCGTAGAATAAAAAGAAGACAGCAAATCATATATTTGATCCAAATAAATAATAGACAATCGGTACACCAATAAGAACACCAACATCATTTCACATCAACAACTTTATGAATCCACTCAAAAAAGATAAAAACTTGCGTTAATTCATTTTCATTCAGAACATTACAATGGAAAGGAATATAGCAGCGATCAATACAGACATGCACAACAAAAAGAGAGAGGATGTGATATATCGCACCTGAAAGAAGCAGAAGATAGTAAACAAGGGAGACGGGACTATATATATATATATATACACACACACACACACACATATATATAATCTGTGGAAATCTCTTTCTGATTTGGCGATTAATGTGATTTTCCCTGGGTTATAGGTGGAGATTTCAATAGCTTGCTTCATATGGATGAGAGGATAGGGGGTGATTTGGTGTTTGCTGGTGAAATTACTGATTTCCAGGAGTTTGTTAGCCTTTATTCGCTTATAGAGGTTAAGTTTGCTGGTAATTTCTTCACTTGGAGTAATAGGAAATTTTTTTCAAGAATTGACAGAGTAATTGCGAATGATCTTGCTATTAGCTCTTTTGAGGAGATTTATTATCAGGTCCTTCCGGAAGGTATTTCAGATCATTGCCCTCTTATTCTACATTTGAGGACAGGTACTGTAACCAGGAAAACCAGCTTCAAATTTTGTAATTACTGGGCAGAAATGCCTGAATTTCAAACTGTTATTCAAGAGGGTTGGCACAAGACTAATTGGCATGGTATGCCTAGCTATATTCTAACCCAGAAGCTGAAGAAAGTTGAAAACCTCTCTGAAAAATCTTGTGCAGCTTAAAGATGGTGGTCTTCAAGGGAAGGTGCAACAAGCTTATCAGGATCTCTGTCGCATTAAAAATAATATTCATCGTGATCCTTTGAATGTGGTTTTACATCGCCAAGAAGTGGAAGCAAAGAAAGTTTATCTTCACTGGTTGGAAGCTGCCTTTAGCTTACTGAAACAGAAAGCAAAAGTTTCCTGGATCAATAAAGGTGACACTAATTCTGCCTTTTATCATCAAGCAAAAGAAATATCAAAAGAAAATTTTGTGTTTGAAGGATTCTGATGGTGTTCCTTTGACTTCTATTGAGGATATTGGGCAACATCTTGTTGCACATTTCAAATCTTTTTTCGAAGCAAAGGAAACAGGTTCTGGCCCTTCCTGGGATATCATAAACACCGGTCTTTTGGTGAATGACCATCTGAGAGTGGAAATGAATTTATTCTTCACAGATGAGGAGATAAAGGGTGTTTTCTTCAGTATTGAGGATTCAAATAGCCCAGGGCCGGATGGTTTCAATAGCAAGTTTTTTAAAGTTGCTTGGCCAGTGATTGGTAAGGAAGTAATTCGAACAATCAGAGATTCTTTCTCTACTGGGTCCTTTGTTGGTGAGATCAATGCAACCCTCTTAGTAATGATTCCTAAAGTTGATCATCCTGATAGCACCAGTGATCTTAGACCAATTGCATGTTGCTCAGTTTTATATAAAGCAATTTCCAAGTTGCTTTGTCTAAGGTTAAAACCGGTGCTGAAAAGTATCATTAGTCTAAACCAGAGTGCTTTCATTGAAGGAAGATCTATTATGGATAACATAATGATTGGTGAAGATCTTGTCCATTTATATAATCCGAAGCATATTACTCCTCGTTGTATAACGAAGATCGATATTCAGAAGGCATATGATACTGTCAACTAGGAATTTCTTAAGCTTCTTATGGTGGGTCTTGGGTTTCCAACAGTTTTTGTTGATAGGGTATGTTCTGCATAACTACGGCCAAGTTCACCGTGGCTTATGGAGGCCAAAGATTCGGATATTTCCCAAGTGGTAGAGGTCTTCGCCAAGGTGATCCTATATCCCCTCTTCTTTTTGTGCCGGTTATGGAATATCTGAGTAGGGCTATTGAGCTTGAAATTCAGAAGCTGAAGGAGTTTAAATTTCATTCACTTTGTCGACACCTGAAATTGGCTCATTTTTCTTTTGCGGATGACCTTTAGCTGTTTTGCCATGCTGATGAGAGAAGTATTCTTTGTCTTATTAAAGCTTTTGATAGCTTCAGTTCTGCTTCAGGTCATGATATAAACTCTAGCAAATCTGAAATTGTAGTAGCTGGGGTTCCCATTTCTGTGAAGCAGCAACTTATTGATTTGACACACTTTAGAGAAGGGTCTCTCCCTTTTCGTTATCTTGGAGTACCTCTTAAGCCCACAAAGTTGACCAAGGATGATTGTCAGATCTTAATTGATAAAATCTGCTCTCGAATTCGAGGTTGGGCAGTCAACAAACTCACTTATGTGGGACGTGTGGAGCTTGTGAATGGTATTCTTATGTCAATTCATTCATATTGGGCGCAAATCTTCTTTATCCCAAGGTTTGATTTGGATCAAATCATTAAAATTTATCGTCACTTCTTGTGGGGTGATTCACACAGTCCCTCGGTTTCCTGGGAAAGTTGCTGCAAATACAAGCATAATGGAGGTTTGGGGATAAGAAATGTTTACAAATGGAATTTTGCGGCTCTGGGAAAACACATCTGGAACATTGCTCATGATAAGGATTCTTTGTGGATTCAATGGGTCCACCACATTTATCTCAAGAACTCTAATATATGGGATTGCAAGCCTTCCCAAAATTGTGCTTGGTATTGGAGACACCTGCTGAAGGTGAGAGATGTTATCAGAGATCAGATCTCACCACGTAGCCCTTATTCGATTGGAAGAACCTATCATTTGCTGGTTAAAACAGAGGAGGAACCGCTATGGACCAGATTGGTGTGGAACAAATGGAGGGTCCCAAAGTTTTCATATATTACATGGATGGCTATCCAGAAGAGGCTTTCTACTCTTGATAGAATACAACGATTTGGGTGTGCTTTAGCTTCCAGATGTTGGTTATGTGAGAATGAAATTGAAAGTCACATCCATCTTTTCTTTGCTTGTCCTTATAGCCTCAGTATTCTGAGACTGGTTGAGAAAGAGTTTGAGGTTAAGCTTGATGGTGCACAAGATTGGCTGGACTCTGTGGTGAAGAGGGGATCTGCCTCTAAAACCCAGAAACAGAAAATATTTTTACTATATACTGGAGTGATATACTACATTTGGCAAGAAAGAAATTGGAGATCTCATGGGAATTTGGGAAAGGATTTGGAAATTCTAGCTAAGTTGGTTATTAGAGATTGTATAGCTAAATTTTATGGGATTGTTGTTTCTTGAATTGATATTGTCTCTGTTTGGTTGTGTTCTCTGGGTATGCCTGGAGTAAGTTGTACTTGATTCAGTTTGAATGAGAAAAGGCTCTCTCCTTTTTAGCCATATATATATATATATATATATCTATATATATATATATATATATATATATATATATATATATAATGCCAATTGCATATAAAGTTTTCTAGTGAGAGAGAGAGCAGAAAAGGACGAGCAAGGCGATTGACCACCTCCGGTCACTGGAGGCGGCGAAGACAACGTTCATCGCCTTCCATGGTGGTGAGCCTAATCAATCTCGTCACTCACAACAACTGAATATTGATCTACAGGTTAGTTTATACAGAAAATCGATTTGGTTAGAAATGAGTTTGATTGCTTGATTTGGAGTTGCGAGATCTGCTGCTCGATCTTTCACTCACAACGTTGGATCTTCGTTTACAACTCTGGGTTTCGAAGTTATATTTTGATGCCTAGAATTGAATTAAATCAACCAGAATTTGGGGTTTGTCTTCTCAATTTTCGATCTGCAGTGTTAGGGCTTTCTTGAACTGAGAACGAGTTTGGATTTGGGGTTTGTAGTTTTCGATCTGCAAAATCTAGATTAGGTTGTTTTTTGTTCTCTACAATTTGTGCTATGAGCATCGAAGTTGAGAATTGATTAGTGCACGTCTGGTTCTTTCCTCGAAGCTGAATCCTGGAACCGAGTTTCTGGGTTCGAGCTACAGTAAACGAAACTCAATCTTGAATTGAACCCTGAATTTCTCATACTGGGATCCTGCTCTTTCATTCTGGGAACTTACCTTCTGGGTGACGACTGAATGAATTGGCTAGTTTCCTAAGCTGTTCGACTGCTTGGTTTAATTCTGTGACGACTGTTGTTTGCTGGGATTACAAGCACGAATTGAATTCAGTAAATCGATTCAATTATGGTCATGACCAGACAGACGCAAACTGCTGGCCGGAATCCTACTCCGATGGCAAAAACGAGCAAATCAAAAGGGACTCCAAAAAATGGTGACAAAAATGAGTATGAGAATCAAACTACTGTCATTCAGACCGCAACTGGGGAAAAATCAGCCGAAGAACTTATCCTAGAATCCTTTAACAAGGAACCAAAGAGGAGTTCTTATGCTTCTCTTTTCAAACAGGATGATGGGATGCAATTGCAATATGTAGAACCAATTAATGTTGAAGGAATGACATGCGCCAAATTAGACAGAGAAGATGTGATGGAATCCATAGAGTACTGGAACAACTCTATCATCTGTTGTGTTCTTGGGGCAAATACGCCTCATGAAGTCATGAATGGTTTTCTTCGTAGAATCTGGCGACATTTGGACATTGAACAAATATCAGACGTCAAAAAGGGAATGTACATGGTGCAATTTAAGTCAACCGAAGACAAAGACCAGGCTCTCACCCAAGGATTTTATTTCTTTGACAGCAAGCCTCTCATAGTAAGGGAATGGAATGAAAACCTCGACATGGACATTGATTCAATTGCTTCATTACCTATCTGGGTAACCATGCCTGATCTTCCCTTCAAATTCTGGAGCAATGAAGGCCTAAGCAAAATAGCAAGTGTCCTAGGGGTCCCTATTAAGACGGATAGACAAACAAAAGAACGCGTCAAGTTGGGATATGCGAGGATCCTCATTGAAATGCAACTCAAAGGAGCTTTCCCTGAATATGTGGACTATATGGATCACAACGACATACTAATGAGGCAGCGCATTCAATATGACTGGAAACCAATACGGTGTGCACATTGCAAGATGTTTGGCCATGAAGAAGCTAATTGTAAGAAGAAGCTTCAATGCAAATATTGTCACAAATCAGGTCATGAAGAGAATCAGTGCAGGAAGAAAACCGAATCCAGCAAAAAATCGGAGCCTAAGGAAGGTTAAGCCAAGAAAAAAAACTGATGCAGAGGGGTTCAGCAGGCCAAAGAATCCTCTGGTGTGGAGACCAACTACACAGCCCAACAAAACGACCAATTCCAACAGATTTGAGGTCCTACAGGACGAAGGTGGTACAACAATCCCGATATCGACACTCGATGGCAACGCCCAAACTCCCAAACAAAATCCTGATGAAGAACATCCTCAGTTGGAACATCAGAGGGCTGAACAGCCCGGAGAAGCAGGAAGACCTACGGGTCTTCTAGCATCAACAGGGGGCGGGTCTAATCGGACTATACGAAACAAAAATCCCCCAGAGAAACATTAATAGGGTCCACAACAATGTTTTCAACCACTGGACCTCGACTACAAACATTCAGCATTGTCAGAAAGTTCGCATTTGGATTGCATGGAACCCTCGGGAATATGAAGTAGAAATTTTGGAGAGTTCCGCTCAACACATTCATACAAAAATTACAGTTGTTCAAAACAATACCATCTTTCACATAACTTGGGTCTATGGGCACAATGACATCAGTGCAAGAGATGCTCTCTGGGAAGCTCTTAGGGAGATTGCAGATGAAATAGATGGTCCTTGGGCTGTGTTAGGTGACTTTAATGCGATAATGTCGGAAGAAGACAGAATTGGGGGAGCCAAAGTCGAATCTTTCATGACCCAGCCGATGACACATTGCATTCAACACTGTTGCCTCCATGAACCACCATATTCAGGGACGTACTACACATGGACAAATGGCCATGTCCGCTCCAGGATAGACCGCCTTCTTGTGAACGCTTATTGGTACCTAATAACAAACTTGATGCAACTTAACTTCAAGGCTTGTGGACTGTCAGACCATTCAGTCATCACTATCAACTTCATGGAGATGAAGAATCAGAAACAATCCTTTAAGTTCTGTGACATGTGGACCAAAGACGAGCGGTTCAACAATCTGATAAAGGACACGCTAATGGACATCCCGGAGGGTCACAAAATGTTTCAATTAACACAATACCTCCACAAGCTACGTCCGAAGCTGCGAGCTTTACATAGAGATCAATTCTACGATATTTACACACAAGAAGTCGCAGCAAGAGATAAGCTAACCAATCTCCAGAATAGGCTCAACCAAACCCCGGAAGACATATCGCTTCAACAAGAGGAGAAACAGCAGAGACGCAACTACTACGACATTTTACATTCGTCTCTACTTCTGAAACGACAACAAAGTAAATCGGCTTGGGATGATATGGGAGACAGCTGCTCAAAATTATTCTTTGCCAAGATGAGATAGAAACGCTACCAGCAATACGTTCGTGAAATTGAAACCATTGATGGTGCTAAATTCACAGGGCTACAGGCGGTCAACGATCAACTCAGTTTGTCCTATAAAAACCTGTTTGGCAACACCAACCATCAGCAAACGGATTTGCAGCAAGACATAATCACTATGGGCCCTAGGCTTACAGGTATGCAACAGCCCAGGATCAGTAGGCCAATCACGGACAAGGACATCAAGGATGCCATCTTCTCCATCCCCAACGACAAAACACCAGGTCCAGATAGGTATTCCAGTGGATTTTACAAAAGATGCTGGAATCAAATAGGAGCGCTTGTCTCAGCCGCAGCTCAAGAATTTTTCCTCACAGGGAAGCTCCTACGACAAATAAATGCAACTAACTTGGTACTTATCCCAAAGGTGCCAAACCCCAGCAAAGTCACTGAGTTTCGGCCAATAGCTTGCTGTAACACCTTTTATAAGGGAATCACCAAAATCATCGCATCAAGGATACGAGAGGTCCTCCCTGACCTAATCAACCCAAGTCAAGGGGCTTTTGTACCCGGCCGACAGCTCCTCCACAATGTACTACTTTGCCAAGAGATAGTAAGGGGGTACACTCGATCGACCATAGCCCCTAGATGCTTGATGAAAATAGATCTTCAAAAAGCCTTTGACTCGGTGCATTGGAGTTTCATTGAAGAAGCACTTCACGCACACCGATTCCTGGGATGGCTCGTCAATTGCATAATGGCTTGTGTCACATCCCCCACATTCGCCATTTGTTCGAATGGCATCTCCTCTCCCACCTTCAACGGGAAAAGAGGACTAAGACAAGGGGACCCGATATCGCCACTCTTGTTTGTTCTGACAATGGAATACCTATCCAGATCTATTCATTACTATGTCGGCAAGGAAGAGGGTTTCAAATACCACCCACTGTGCAGACGTCTGCAACTCACTCATCTTGTTTTTGCAGATGACCTGATCTTGTTCTCCTCAGCTAATAAAGTCTCTATTCAAACCCTTAAGAAGGCTTTTGACCACTTTTCAGAAGCCACGGGTCTTATCTCTAATAATGGGAAATCTGAAGTGGTCATAGGGGGCGTTCCCAATGATGTTGCAACTGCTCTTATTGAAGAAACAAGATTTCGAGAAGGTACGCTTCCCTTCAAATACCTAGGAATCGCAATCTCCTCCAGTAATCTCACAAAAAATGATGCCAATATTCTTGTGAAGAAGATTCTTTCGCGAATCAAACACATGGGAAAGCAGGCACATCTCTTATGCTGGCAGGGTCACACTAATTAACTCTGTCTTGATGGGGATATATAGCTTCTGGGCTAGAATTATCGTCATTCCTAAGCACGCCATTGATGAAATTACTCGTTTTTGTCGTAATTTTCTATGGGCTCTTCCTCCCATTTTAGAAAAGCCCCTATGGTGGCCTGGGATATTGTTTGCAGACCAAAGAAATCGGGAGGGCTAGGGCTCCAAGACCTTGTTTCCTGGAACAATGCCAACATTGCCCGGCTGGTTTGGGCGATTCAGAGAAAAGAGGATAACTTATGGGTCGAATGGATTCATGCCAAATACATTCGAGGGTCATCCTGGTGGGACTATCAACCCCCTTATGATGTCTGCACCTACTTCAAGCATCATTGCCTTGTTAAAGAAAACTTCAAATGGGGTTGTGACCCTGGGTACCGATGGCACTGGAAAGGGATAGAGGCTACAGCTAATGGGGAATACAATGTGACAACAGGGTATATATGGAGTCTCGGGATTAGGAATGAAGAAGGTTGGGCCTCCATCATTTAGAATCCACTTACAATTCCACGCCATTCCTTCATCACTTGGGTCCTATTGCATGGAAAGCTACATGTAAGAGTTAGAACAATGCGCTGGCAAACCAGTGGTAACCCACTATGTCCCTACTGTGATTCGGAGACTGAAACTATCGACCACCTTTTTCTTGGGTGCGAATTTGGGAAGGAGGTGAGGCAGGGTCTGATACATTGGGAGCTGGGTAATTTGTCAACCACCCAGGACTGGAAACATCATTTGAGCGATCTCCGAAAACCCAGTAAAGAAACTCATCTGACCTATGCTATCCTCACAGCATATGTCTACCACATCTGGACAAAAAGAAACAACCGAGTCCACAAAACGCGGAATGCAACTCCTCAGGTGATAGTAAATTTGGTGAATATTGATGTAACGAACAAGGTCCTTCTGGCATCAAAATCTAGGAAAAAATACAGAAGTCTTGTTGATACAGTACTCTGTATGTGATTGTTGAGGGAATCTGCTCTCGCTCTTTGTAGACTACTTTGATGATTGTTATATATATCCTGTTTTCTTGTGCAAAATATATATATATATATATATATATATATATATATATATATATATATATATACATATATATATACATACATACATACATACATATATATACATACATATAACACAGATATGGAACAGAGGGACTAGATTTGAAGAAGGCCAATTCACACACAATTCCCAGTCAACTTCTTTTCAACGCTACTACTATATATATATATATATATATATATATATATATATATATATATATATATATATATACATACATACATACATATATATACATACATATAACACAGATATGGAACAGAGGGACTAGATTTGAAGAAGGCCAATTCACACACAATTCCCAGTCAACTTCTTTTCAACGCTTCTTCTATCTACTCCCGGGAGTCCCCGGGAACGTATTTCTCCGCCGGTGGTCTCCTCACGGTCAGTCTCTATCTCCACCACAATCTCCGCCATTTCAGTTCATCCATAACTTTTCTGTAATAGTATTATACTGTCATCTTTGAAAATTGTTCGGTCTAACACTTTATTTACAAATATAACATTTAACTTTTACCACTAATACTACCTCAAAGATTTAAACTTTCACCAGTACCAATTCCACCCAAATACTTCCAACTCATTCCTTTAACTCCATATTAATCATCAATCCTAATAATTTGGGGGAAAAAAGGACTATCTTTTAATAAATAAAGTGACTACATTATACAACTACCAAAACTCATCTACAGAAAATACTTCAGTGAAAAACCCCAATCTTGAACACTTTTCTACTTCGTTAAACACCAACACCCTAATACTAACAGTAATAACCATAGACGAGAAAAACGATATACTAATAATGGTATTAGGGTTAGGTAAAAGAAAATCATTAATAAAAGAGAGGGAGTTTACTCTGGACGGAGGGGGTCAGTGGCGAATTCCGGTGATGGTGGGTGGCGGAGGGTCGATGGTGCGATGGCGCTACGCTCGTGGGCGGTGGTGCTCGGTAGCTGCGCAGAAGAGGGAGAGAGAGAGAGGCTAGTGGTGGTGGTGGTTCGGGGTGGTCGGCGGCCAGGAAGTGGTGCGGCGCAGGTGGAGGTGGTGGTGAGGGCAACGGTGATGGTGGCGGTTGGAGCAGGAGGGTGTGATATTGTTGATTCCGTGAAGAGAGAGAAAGAGTGGGGGCGCCGGGGAAAAGAGAAAGACGGAGGGAGGGAGGGAGTCGGGAGGGAAGCCTGGAGGGTAATTTTATAATTTAGGGATGGCAATGGGGCGGGGAATCCCTGAGCCCGTCGGGGCCCGCTCCGATCTAGGGAAAAATCTCCGTCCCCATTGGAGATGAAGACGGGGACGGGGATGGGGACAGGGACGATTTTCCAAAATCCGCTCGGGGTCGGGGCGGGCATGGGAACAAAATTTTCCCCATCCCGTCCCCATTTTCCCTGCCAGATGAATTCCCCCTCCCCATCCCCGAAAATGTTAAAATTACCAAATAACTTTTATTCAAATTTAATATATATATATATATATATATATATATATATATATATATATATATATATTAATGGGAAGGACAAAGTAGCAATTTTCCAATTTATTCTCACTTGTTGATGTATTATTGTTTGATTTTGATGTATTATTACTTGAGCAAGTTAAATATGTTGTATTTTGAACATGTTAAAAACCGGGTTCGATTAAAATTCGGATCCGATTAAAATTTAGTTAAATTTAGGATAGTTTTAAAAAATCTTAGCTGGGGATGGGGAATCCACGGGGATGGGGATTGGATGAGAGAATATTTAGATAATAATGGGAGAATATTTATAGATTTTATTTGGGTGAAAATGAGGAAAAGAAATAACAATATTTACGAAGTTAGCATTTTCACTGCTAGATCTAACTGAAATTTAAGACGGAATTCAACTTCAATCATTTGGCTCGAAATTTTATAATACGATAGAATTGATTAAAAAAGTTCAAATATAATTTTTAGCTCAAATATTTTTATCTGCATGGTAACATTTATCATGACATATACCAACAATTTTTGTCCCTAAAACTAACTGAAACTTAAAAAGATTCAAATTTAACTGTTTGTCGAAACTTTATGATATTTTAGTACGGAGTTAAAAAAGCTCAAATGTGACATTTGATCTCCAAATAGTTTCATTGTAACATATATTACCACTTTTGTCAACATTTTTTGCTATTAAATAAATATGACTAAAATTTTAAAGCAAAATTAAATTTAATTGGATTTTCTCGAAACTTCAGAATACGATATAATGGATTAAAAAAAGCTCAAATATGAATTTTAAACTTGAAATATTTTCATTTATAACATATATCGCCTCTTATATCAACATTTTTTGCTATTATATATGACTGAAATTTAAGAGCAAAATTCAATTTCATCGAGTTAGCTTAAAATTTTACAATACGATATAACTGATTAGGAAAAGCTCAAATTTGACTTATGATCTCAAAATATTTTTATCTGATAACATTTATCGTCACATATACCAACATTTTTTGCTGCTAAAATCAACTGGAACTTTAAAGCAAAATTCAAATTTAGCTTTTTGAATTAAAAATTTATGATATGATACGATGGAGTTAAAACAGATTAAATATGAATTTCAAGCTCCAAATATTTTTATTTGTAACATATATCGCCACATATATTGGCAAATATCGTTATTTTTTGAAAAATGATTTGTCTCGTACCAAACAAGAGAAATTTGACATGGAAAATTGCTTCACTTGGAAATTCATTTCTCTTGGAAAACAATTTCCTTAAAAGTCATTTTTCTTACAATCAAACACACCCTAAGATTTATTGGTAGAATTCAAGTGAATCTATGGGTTATGGGAATTAAATGAATCTTATGGATCCTAAATGAATCTGGATCTCAAGATCCAATGAATATTCATTTAGAATCCATATTCAATTTTAAATTCATTGAATCCTGAATCAACAATTCTGGATCATTCAATATGGGTCGAATTTACAAATATGGATCGAATTCAATATCCATCGTCACCCTATAGTGCTCCCACTTTTCCATAATATTTATGGTTATGGTATATGCAATCAGAGTTCAAAACTTAGACTTTAAATTTTGATTATTTTATGCATTACTGTCATTAAATTTATAAAGTAAATCACTCATAGAAGTATAAGGTTTTGGATTTTTAGATCGTAATATACCTACCTTTTTTAGTATTGAATCGTAATATATTTACATTTACTAATGGATACTAATATATAACAAGTTGTATACGTACCTAGCTAGATTATTTTAATTTAATGTACTTACCATGACTTAAGTAATGGTGAATCGGTCTCAAGGATAATGTGGCAGGCGATAAGAACCTCCCGAGACCCATAAGGAACCAATACAAGCACACTTAGGCCATCCGTGAGACCAGTTTACCACTATTAAAGTTATAGTATGTACATAGAAATCATATAGATATAAAAGTTGGTTTATTAGTATCCAATAACAAAGGTAACTATATTACGATCCAATGCCCCAAAAGATGAGTATATTATAATCCAAAAATCTCATAATTTATAGTAACATGTTACATTTAAGATTTATAATCATATATATATAAACTGATCGGACTTTGAAAACAAAAACAAAAACCAAAGACAAATTCTAGAAGATAGAGAGTAATGCTTTTTATTTAATCATGCAAAAGGTTGTATTTTTTTTTTAATGAATTGATCATGATTGAAGAGAGCTTAATACAACATATTTAACTTGCTCAAGTAATAATACATCAAAATCAAACAATAATACATCAACAAGTGAGAATAAATTGGAAAATTACTACTTTGTCCTTCCCATTAATATATATTTATTAAATTTGAATAAAAGTTATTTGGTAATTTTAACATTTTCGGGGATGGGGAGGGGGAATTCATCTGGCGGGGAAAATGGGGACAGGATGGGGAAAATTTTGTCCCCATGCCCGCCCCGACCCCGAGCGGATTTTGGAAAATCGTCCCTGTCCCGTCCCCGTCCCCGTCTTCATCTCCAATGGGGACGGAGATTTTTCCCTAGATCGGAGCGGGCCCCGACGGGTTCGGGGATTCCCCGCCCCATTGCCATCCCTAGTTTAGTTTAATGAAGTACAATCTGCCAAGAAGGGGTATACATAAACAATCAAGCCTTTTCATCCGAGACAACGATACACATCTTGCTTCAAGATGGTAAATAACCATATTGAATTATCCATATTTCACATTTTTGTAACTTTTAATAATATTTTCTCTAATAATTATATATATTTATCAATTATAAATAATAGTATTATACTTATTAACAAGGTCAAAAAATATAAATAATAGCCTAATTTTATCTATCATGTTAGAAAATGCATATTTTATACATAGTTTTATGTTTATGAAAAAATACTAATAAATAATTATTTTTATATTCTTTGTAAGTTGTAATAAGTCTCAAAGTAATGAAAAATAACTTTATAATGATTTAAATATACTTACATTTTCGTTAATTTTATAAGTGATTTAGATGAAATGCAATATGGTTAACAACCATCTTATAACAAGATGTTTATCATTTTTGAATATGTAATAAATCTCTCATGATGATGCATCTCTTAAAGGTAAAACATGTTTTGCTCCTTATGAAATTAATATTTATTATCATTTTTAATATCAATTTTTTTACAGTTATTATTAATTATCAAATATAAGAAGCTTGAAATGTGTTCGCTATGCCAAAAATTAAAATTGACACCCTGCGAATGAACGTCATTCGTTAGGCATATTTTAGATTTTCTTTGCAAATTTTAAAAAATATAGATAAAAGTATGATTTTATGTCATTTACATGTATTATTATTATTATAGAAATCAACCATGTATTTTTTTTTCAATTTAATTTACAAATATATAGGTTTTATACAATGAGAAGACATTTTAGAAGTGTCTTCCCCCAGATGTTTATCATTTTCGACATACTACATCTTCTCCATATTGATTGTTATCTTTGAAACTCCTTCAGACGAATTTCAAAAATTTTGACCATAAATTTCTTATCATATAAAGTGAGTGGTTATATAAAATTATCACCATTATATTCGTAACGAAAAATACTATCAGAAAAGTATAATATTGTAATTATTAACAACATAGTATGTAAGGAAATTATCAATTAAAGAGTGACAATAGATGCCATAAAAATCAAAATTATGAAAATTAATATGGAATGGTGGAGTATATGCTAAAGCAGTAGTTGAACAAGTCAGATGTACTTATGCTTGAATTGGTTTACTCTATATTCTTTAACAACAGGTTAATTGAAGGTCACCATTAGAAGTATACAATTCACTATTAGAAGTTGGTAAATCTATAACTTCACTGTTAAAAGTAATGAAATCTTCACCATTTGATAAACCTGTAATTATTCTGATGTAATTGAAGGTCCCCATAAAGCAACGAAAGGCTGCCAGGAGAGGTCATAACTTCAATATTTTGGCCAACAAAAGGTTGGCGACCATTCTCGACTTTTTTTGTTCAAGCAGTGCACCAGCGGCAGTGTTGAGGCTTCCGACGGTGAGCTTAGCGAAGGCCATGCGGGAGCCCTGATCGGTGAAGATGGAGATAAGGGTGATAAGAGAGCGAGGCGTCAGATTGTTGGTACTTAATTGGGAGGCACTGGGCGAAGGAAATTACCAAGCAATGTTTTCTTTTTCTATAATTAAAGTTTTTATTAATAAAAATAATAAATGCTGAGTTGTACATTCGGTGCCTTTTTCTGTGCTTCACCAGTCGGTACAAATAGCTGTTTTGATCTAACAAGGGCTAAATTGTTAACTAGGGAATTCTGTACGACATTTGTGGCACAAAATTTCGTGCAAATCGAGTTTTTGCAAATCTAATAGTGTTAGTCTTACATAATAACTCAACGTATAATTTGATAAATTAACTGTTAAAATTTAAAATTTTTGACGTAATTAGTCATACTTGGACAATTTATTTGGAATGGAAGTGAACATTTTAGGGTTTTTGGGTTGCTACTAAATTGGATACCCCTAATACATTTTCTAATTGGGAGGCATTGGGTGAAGGTCTCATTATCAATAGAATAGAGTTGAGAAATTACCTAAGAAGACAAGGATGATTAATATCAAGGATAGACTCCTGCTGTGAAAACAAAACTTTTCCATTGGAAAGCAAATTCTGATTTTAATTGTGATAATTGTTGATATGGTACATGGTGCGTGTTCCTATTGACGTTGTTTTTTTTTTTTGAAAAGAACAACTAAAATATTACTCCAAATTCGACAAATCTTCAAAGAGAACATCTACCAAACAGAGAGGGGGAGTGTCAAAATTGCCAACACTCGGCCCATTGTATAAGGCCCAAGTGACCAACCTATGCGCTACTGCATTTGCTGACCTCCTAACCCATTTTAGACTTTGGTCCGGGCTAGCTTCCCAGTTGTGGACGACTTCTTGGGCCTCCAAAGCAAAGGATCTTCTGCCCCAATTATTATTAGACAGCATTTGGACAACACCCAGGGCATCACTCTCAGCCACTCCCTGGTTCACCTTCTTCTCCTTGCTCAACACAAAAGCCAGATCTAAAGCTTTCATCTCTGCTAGCTCCACCGACCAAGACGCTTCCACCCTTCTTGTTGCCGCCCATTAAAACTCACCTTTGCCACTTCTTGCCACACATCCAAACACGATTCTTCCTTCCTTTTCATCAACAGCTGCATCGCAATTTAAGATGGTAACAAACTCATCTCCACCCTTCCATTTATCCTTGCGACTCCCGTCTTTCTGGGGCTGTTGTTGTTTTAAATTTGAAGAAAATCCCAACAACTACTAGATGCTCTATCAGCCACCAGCTGAGGGTCAGTTTGCCGGATGTTTGCTGTCGCTTCGTTTCTCGCCCACCATATACTCCACAAGCTGTAGCAGCAAAGACGTACCTTTTCCTCCTCTAGGTTGCTCATCAAGTTCCAAAGCCAGTCTTCCCCATTTCTGGCCTGCAGATATCTAACCTCCAGTAGACCTAGTCGATCCCAGACCTGTTTTGTCCACTGGCACTCAAAAAATGCATGCTTCAGATCTTCCACCGATCTCCTACAGATTGCACACAAATTTGAATTCACACTGTGTTTTTTGAACAAGTTAGCCGAATTCGGCAAAATGTTTTTTGCAAAACGCCACAGCATATTCTTGACTTTTGGGTGCACTTGAAGACTCCAAATCTGTTTCTAGATGGACTTGCCATTGATTTGTGAAGAAGAATCTTCAGACATACCCATTGCTAGATGGTAACCGCTTCGAACTGTATACTCTCCATTCTTGGTATGTAACCACCTCAATTGATCTTCAGTTTTCTGTCGGGGTCTCGAGAGAGATTTAATTGCCTTGATGACATCCTCAGTAAAGACCTCCTTAAGTTTTTCCTCATCCCACTCATTTGTTTCCTTCTCCTTCAGAAGATCTTTAACTCTCCAATCCTGTTTACCTTCCTCAGGCACGCCCACAAAGAAGACCCCATCCACTTCTACCCACTTATCTCCCCAAATCTTGATATTTTCCCCATTCCCCACATTCCATCCTAAACCCTTCACAAGTAAATCCCTACCGTCTAGCACGCTCCTCCAAACGTAACTAGAATTAAAACCCCTTTTTGCCTCTAGCAGGTTTCCCCTTGGGAAGTATCTGGCTTTAAAAACTCTACTAGCCAGAGAGTCCTCCTTAACCATCAACCTATAGGCTTGCTTGGCCAGCAAAGCCAAATTGAAATTCAATAGGTGTCTAAAGCCCATCCCTCCAATATCTTTGCGGCTGCACATCTTCGTCCATCTCACTCAATATATCCCTCGTCGATCAGCCTTGCCACTCCACCAAAAGTTGCAGATCATACGTTGCACGTCCTCAAGAAATGAGATGGGCAGCTTGAAAATGCTCTTCGCATAAATTGGCACCGCTTGTATCACAGCTTTGATTAGGACTTCTCGACCAGCTTGCGATAGCAAGTTTTCTTTCCAGCCATGTATTCTTGCCCAAATTTTCTTCTTAAGGTCTTCAAAAATAATCTTCTTTGATCGACCCACAAGAAGAGGCTGACCCGTATATCTTTTCTTTGGCTGCATTTCCTCCATCCCCAGCTATTCAAGAATTGCTTATTTCTTACTATCTCTCACATTTGCGCAAAAGAATATCTCCGATTTCTCCAGATTAACTTTTAGGCCAGAAAGCAGTTCGTATTCGTGCAGAATTTGTTTCAGGACATGTGCTTCGACCTCATTTGCTTTCAAGAAGAAGATACTGTCATCTGCCAGAAGAAGAATTTGTTTCAGGACATGTACGTATTTATTTATACTGATTTAGATCCCAATCTCTCCATAAAAAGTCAACCTCAGCCACCCCCTCAAAAAAATAAAGGAAAAAGGATGTTTATTGTAATTGTTAATCCATGACTTTCACAACGTCAATTTAAATTATAGGGTTACTGGATAACAATAATATAAATTTTGGGGGTATTGGCTGATAATAATACGAACAATTTTGTTGGATACTAGTAGTACCAACTATTTACCTATTTTCCAATAATAGTATAACAATAAGTTAGTAGGTTTTTGACTTAGGAGAAAGATGATATGTCACCTAATTCTCTGAGCCAAAGGCTCCAGCAAGTTGAAAAAACGTTAACTACCACTTTTTTTTGCCAATAAGCAACATTAACGAACTTTGCAAAACAATAATGTAAAAATAAAACTTTAATTATTTTTAGCTAAATTGGTCAATGCTGGTCAATTGACAAAAACGAGTGACAATCAACATTTTTTCCGCTTGCTCCAGCCTCCAAATCACACAATTAGACGATACTTCATCTTTTCGTCGCGTCAAACATGTACACTAACCAACTCGGTGGTAGTTGGTGATGTACTATTAGCGGAAAATAGCTCCATAGTTGGTACTGTTAGTGTCCAACAAAATTGTTGGTATTATAATCGGCCAATACCCTTAAAGTTGGTATTATTGTTATCCAACAGTTCTAAATTATACTACACCCTAATAATGCGGGTTGTCCTGATGACATTGATGCCCCTAAAAAATACGAATAACTCTGTTTTATAATGTTTGTCATTTGATTAAATTTGACTGTCGATTATTCATAAATTACAATAAATTACAATATAAAATTACCGCCATTGTAATTTTTAGTCAAATGACAAACATTTTTGGACAGAGATAGTATTCCACAATGTATAACATTATGGGAAATTGATTTGAAAGGATGATCAAAAACACAATTGATCATAGAGGAAAGGGAGGACCAAGAAGGTCTAATTTATGTGAAAGGAAGGAATCCATGAAGAGCTAACTAGGCATGCCATGGACATTCAATTTTTTTTTTTTCTAATGTTCTTCCTCTACCCCTCTCCACTACTGTAAGAAAAAGGTCTTACTTCCACGCTAGTATACCCATACATATTTTAAATGAGGGTGAAAAAATGGACTAAGTTTCCTCTCTTTCATCTTTCCATGCAAACTAAGAGTGGTAAGACATTACGCACACTTATAAGCATGGCATCATTTTATAAGAGTCTTGTCACGCTTGTATACCCACGCATGATAAGCTTGGTAGGTTGCTATTAGTTTTTTTATAATTATAATCTATTAATAGTTTTTCTAAAAAAATATTTGAAAAATATAAATATAATTTTTTTTAATATAAAATAGAAGATAAATAAAGAAGTCAAATGGTATTTGTGTATATATAGTCTTGAATTAATTACTAGAATCTAATAATGTATGTTTGATGCATTAGTGGCAAGCATTTGATTAGTCACTCATCCTTATATATACGTTGATGTCAGGGGTCGAATATATGTTCGAAACAAAAATGGCATTAGGAGAAATGTTGGCGTGTAAGTGATGTCAATGGCAACGCTTATAAACAAGGGAATACAGCATCTTCCCACATTTAGCAAGTGAAGGAAAGTAGTATCTTTTTACGCTTAATAAGCGTGCCAAATAATGCCACACACATATGTTTTGCACGCTTACTTAAGCATGGTAAGGGATGTCAGTCACATATATAAGCGTGGATAATGGCTATTCTAAGCGTGGAAAAAAGCCTTTTTTTTTTTGGCAGTGGCCTACCACCATCTACGCCACCACCATCACTTGTGCCCACCACCTCAGTGTCGCCTCCCACTACTCCCAGCAACGGCGACTGATGCCCATACCACTCCCATCTCTCTTCTCAACCCCGCCCCCCCAAGCTCTCTCATACTTCGACGCGTCTTTTCCGGATATCAATTATTATTATCCGTCACATGTCAAATTAATTACGACGGTCCATTTAATTTAATTTTAAATGAAAATATATCTTGACCAATAACATCATGACACGTGTCAATTATGATGCAGAAAATAGTAATTATATCTGAAATAACCCTAGAGGGGGGTGAATAGGGTTGATATGAATTTCTGCACTTTAAAAACACAAGGACGTCAAACAATACTTGAATAAACTGAGTAATGCTTCTTTTATTAGATTGAACTTAGAAATACAAGTACAAGAGAGGAGATTAAAAACTCAACAATATTAGGACTTTTGAGGTCCTTGATGTTGCCTACAAGGACAGAACTTTCACATGGAAGTTCTTCTAGTGGAGCCTTTCTAACGAGGCTTTATTTGAGCTATGAAGAGACCTCCCAGATGAGGCGATTAAGAGATTTGGAACACTTAAAAGCGAGAACACCTTCTCACTCTAGAAACTTAGCCTTGAGGCCCTCACCAATTAATACTCAACTGGTTACAAACTCACCACTACTTCCTTAGTGGCTACAACTCAGAATACTATCGCACAGATTTCTTACAACTCGAAATTCTCTAACAAAATTCCTACTCTCGATTTACTTGCTTGGAAATCGTTACTTTAACATGGGATGTTTTGGAGCGTATCGGACTAGGGTCCAAGCTCTAAAATTCATGTTGACCGAGCCGGCCCACACCCCCTTCGTAAAACGCGGGCAAAACGACTTCAAGGTCGGGGGTGGGATCCATTTCAAGGTGGACCCGGGACTGTGGAGGCATATTCTCACCATCTTTGGGTGTGGTGTTCACTTCAAATGGGACCGTGGACCAAAGGAGTGGAGCTATGGGTCCTCATCGGGACCTACTTCGGGCCTTTAAAAGGGTTCGGAGTCTTTCGGAAAGAATAAGCGGAAAAGGGTCAATGTGGGTTGTTGGAATGGATGTGTCTTCACTCTTTGGGTCATAAATCCTTCAATACAACTTTAATTGGTCTCACATTTTGGGACCTTAAAGTACTCACCGAGAGCTTTCCATCAATATCTTATGGGCCTAAAACGGAGTCCGGATGAACAAGTTATGTGCGTTTGAAATCGGCAGGAAAAACTGCCTAGAAGGACGTAGCACCCGCGACACCCCACTGCCAGATGCCAATTGCGACTGCATTGCTGAATGGTCGCACCCGCGACCAACACGTCGCGCCCGCGACGTGATGTTGCCCAGTTTGTCGCACCCGCAAAGTCAGGCGTAACGCCCGCGATGCCGCGCGCCTGCCGAATCGCCCTGACGCTGTTCGCTCGGTCGCGCCCGCGGCAGTGCCTGTCGCACCCTCGGTGGCCTGGCTCTGTGCATGTTTTGCATCTATTAAACATTGTGTTTAGGCTTTTTTCCCCCTTATATAAATACTTGGTTAACACATTTTCCAAGATAGCTTTTGATGATTATGAATGTAATGCTTATGCGTTTTAGGGTTTCCCCTAGTTTTCTCTCAAATCTTGTTTACTTTATCCAATTAATTTGGTTGTGTTGCAAGTCATCTCTTTATTGATCATTTGGTGGATTTTTCCTTTATGATGATCATGGTGGGGTGTTAGGCCATTAGTGGTGGTTCTACCTTTTATCCAAGGTCATATCCAATCCTTCTAGTGTTCAAGCTCATGGTTGATTGATTTTGATTCATTTTCCAACTTATTAATCCTTGATGAAGAAGATTGTTATTATTTCAAGCATGGATGGGTGATTGTGTTTCATTTCAACATCAAAGTTCATGGGTGTTCAATGGTTTGTTCTCTCATCTCCTCAACCTATGTAACGCCCCCAGGTTATTAACCACTAGATTAAGCTAATGATACACCCAATCCAAAGATTAGTAGCAGATAAACACCTGAGAGTATTACCGTCGTCCACGGAGGTGGAGAAGGCTAAGACTAAACCCACCAAAACAACCAAAACATAAACTAACATCGAACCTACATCATCAAGATATAACTTAACTTAAACCACCTCAAACAACATAACACAATCCCAATACAACTTATATAGCCAAAATATCACAAATTTCTCCTAAATCTTCCATAAAGAGTCTTTACCCACCTTTAATCTCCTTAAGAAGCTTTAGGGTTTCGTCCTTCCGGGGCTTTTCCTTCTCCTCTGCCGAGATTCCTAAAACGAAAATATAAAAACTTTGCAAAGTGAGTTAAGCTCAGTACGTATAGCCCTAATAACGTAAGAATTCTTTTCATAATTTGATTTAGTTATTTAGCGCGGTTCCAAAACATTGAAACAATATAATAACGAACAACATTAAAAGATAGCATAACTTACGTCGCTTGACCATACTTAACTTGTACTTGGGAAAAGTAACTTAACCAGTACTTAAATCACAGCTTAAATGAAAATACTTTTGAGTTCTCCTTTGTAAAAGCAACATACATAATCATAGCCTTAGAAACAAAGATAGCATTAAAGTAATATAACATAATTTCAAAAGAACTTAAATCATACACGACTTAACATATAACGCACACACAAAGCCATAGCATAAACTTGATCGTACACCCTTATGAACCAAGACTTATAACAGTTTGGCATGTAAGTCGTAAAGCTTTACTTTGATTCGAAAGACTTGAGTACCTTAAGAAACTTAAACTTGGTTATCTTATTATTATCCTGAAGGTCCCCTACTTGCTATCCTCGACTAAGCCTCCGTATGCGCATACCCTGACCAATCGGGAGATCTGGATGGTGGACAATGTCCTATACTAGCCAGATTTCCATGAGGTGCACTTTAGGCACTATCTTTGTATTTTTCCCTGGTGTGCACAAGGCACGATTATCCTGGTGTGCACTAGGCACGATTATCATGGTGTGCACTATGGCACGATTAAGCATGGGGTGCTCTACAGCACGATAACACATGGGGCGGACCTTTATGAAACTTGTTAGAAACTTGGAACCTTGACCTCGGGTTCTTAAAAAAAACGAGATTTTTATCCACCTTGTAATCATAACTTAACCCATCCTTTGAATAAGAATTGTACTTAAAACGAAATTTATTCATGGAGTACCGTTATCATCCAAAGAAAGGAAATATTGTAAAAGTTTTTCACATAGAGGGTACGTAGCATAACTACTTAGAAATATCTTGTAAAACTATTCCGATAAATCGACCTTAAATATTTAAGAATGTGAGGGTACGTAGCATAACTACTTAGAAATATCTTGTAAAACTATCCCGATAAATCGACCTTGAATATTTAAGAATCCATGAGAACTTGCATATATTTTGAGCATAACTCCTGATACTTTACATATAAACATGAATAATAGAATATAAATTTAGAACTTAAAACAGAGGATTAATTCATAATATTACGCATAGAAGGTCAGGCAATATACGTAACTGAAGACTTAAGAACACGCACGGAACGAGCAGGGACTTGAATGTTGGTGCAACGATCTCTTGGAGGGACTTAGGAAAGAGAAGAAATTTAGAATGAGACCCCTGTCAAAAATGGGGAAAGAATGGATATCTTGAATAGAATAACCGGCTTGAATTATGAATTTAATATCCTAACGTGCAATGAACGGATCATAACTATCACTATAGACATCGTATCGTCACATAAGAGGACTTTTCAGAAAGCTTAATACGCGCCTTACAACTTTACAGTTCACCCAAAAGTATAAAAACATGGTTAAAGGGGTCAAAATACTTAATCACCTAATCTGCCCAGAATTTGCAAGTGTCGACTAGCCTTTTTCGGAAGGCCATAATTTGAGTTATACTAAACGGCTTTGGGCCTATAAACTGTCCATGGAAAGCTCGTCATTCATACTCCAACTTGTATTTTCATCACCAATTGATTTGAGCTTAGGAAGAGGTGGAAATTCAGCCTAGAACAGAGGCAGCCATGTTAACATAAATTCTGGAAATTTCAGATTTCTTGTCCTCCAATTAGAAGCTTCTAACTCTCTCTCCCGATGTCCTATGAATGCATACCATACCTTTCTGGAAATATTAGAAGGTCCTCTAAAACTTTCATGTTCAAACCTTAAACCATAGAAATCTCTAACTATCCGAAAAACACTCATCTTTACACTAACGTCAGAATTTCTCAGATTCGCACGACTTTACGATTTTGGCCATAAATCCTAATATACTTATTGAAACGACGAACCGTAAAAACCGGGCATTAGCTGACCCTTTTACCTACTTAATAATGCCATAAAATTACCCAGAATTACGCTTCTCATTTTCTGGAAAATTCATTTGCTAACCAGATTGCAACACACTCAATAAAACCACTTGCATGCTTGATTAATCTAATGATTTAACTCAAACACTTCTAAAATCCTATCCTTCCATCACCAATAACAACTTCCAGAACTAACAACATGAAGAAAACCTTCATCCTTGGTCACATATTACACATGCAAAGCCTAATTCAATACATATCATGCTCCTAGACATCACACTTGACAATTTCAACATTAAAAGTCACAAAGATCATCTTTTTGCTAACATAATTTAATTTTAAACACATGCACTTGTATTTAATCCATAAACTCACTCTTTCATAAAGGATTAAAGATCCTAAACCACATGCATGCCACAATCCACCATCATCCATACTCATTTAATTAATAAAAACTTAAGATTAACACAACTTACCCAAAATTCACCTTTTTGAGGCTTGGATTCCTTCACCTCTCACTTGAGAAACTTAGAAACACTTGGTTTACCTATGAAATAACATGAAACATCTACAAAAACTCAGATTTCATCTAGGATTTTTCACTAAAAAGAGATAAGAGAATGGATGACATTACACATGCAAGAGGAGAAAGAATGGAGGAGGAGGAGGATGAAGGTGGTGTGGTGGTGTGTCAGGCTGTCCTTGGCGGCAGAAACAGTGGCAGGCGGCAGAGGGAGGTCATGATGAGAGAGGGGGTAAGGGAGATGAAGAGTGGTCTTGGTTATCTTTCAAAAATTCTAACTCCCTCACATCCTCCATCTACATATATACATATATAAACTCATATCAAGCCCAAGAAGGAAGTCCCTCTCCCCTTGGCCGGCCCACATGGCCCAAAAGAAACAAATTTTATCAATTTTAGTTCTCCCTTCTTATACTTATATCTCCCTAATTTCCCAAATTACCGAAATTTATTAATCCGATGTAAACGGAAACCCCAAATAAATATATCCAACACCTCCACAAAATTCCTCATAATTAAAACCTTAAATTAATTCGAATAAAGAAGGACCCGGTACATCGATCTCGGTAAAAGAATTCATGCGCGATCAGAATCACCGTAAAAATTATCGGCAACAATTATTATATTATATTTTTTCCAAGAAAAGAAAAAAAAAGAAATTAAGTTGAATCGTTGATGATCGTTGCACTGTTCAAGTCCTGCAAAATATACATTGGGTTAGAAAAATGGAACATGCGCTTTAATTAATCATGATTTAATTTTAACCTTGATTAATTAAACTAATTAATACGTATTAGGATAGTGATTTTCTTCGAGTTATTACAACCTAGCATCAACAACTCAAGTTATTTCATTTCTTCCCTCCAAGCGCACGCTCCATGTTTGCTGTCTATATATAATCGTTTGATGCTTGTCAGCAATGGTCACCTTCTTGCTTCCAATGGCCTTGATTCTTTCCAATTTTGCCTGATCTTTTGTGGTTGTTTCGTTTGGCAACTGCAATCGCTAGTCTTCCAGATTTCATTCTGCGAAATACACGCCAAAAATAAGTATATGCAATCTTGATATTCTATTGGGAATATTATTGAGATTTTCGGAAACTTCCCTTAAATTGTTCTTTCAAACAAAACATTTTTCTAGGCAGGGCCGAACTCCTCAATACAGATATCATTGAGGTCGTTGGAGGGCGTCTGCAGTGTCTTCAATATCTTTGTTTAGAAAATAAGGAATAATTAATTAACTTGTAACAAGCCTCAAAGCCTAACTCAAACCCTATGCCTCCCATGCCTATAAATAGGAGTCGTCTTCCTGATCATTTTCTCACACTTTACATTCTATATTCCGCATTTGACATTCTACGCTCCAAAGGCTTTAGAAGATCAAACTGCAAGCTGCCTCCAACTACCAAGTATCAAGGATTAGGGTCTGCAAAAACTCAAGAACAAAAGCTCCAGATTTCCAACACATCAAGGTCAAGAACTATGACTGAGTTCTTCTACTCGACATGCATTCGAGTTCGAGATCAAGCGTCTGCACCCTCGACCCATCCAAGCTTCTAGGAAATTGAATCAGAGGACTATTTTATTGTACTTAGTTAAAAAATTGTACCCACAAATATTCATTAATTAATAAGATTTATATTTGTTTCTCAATTTCTTATCTTTATTAAATTTAGACTCTAAATTTGCGTTTACAAATTTGGCACATTCTATGGGACTACTTGCCTTTCTCTCTTTCTCCAAGAATTCCAGTTCATATTCGACTCAAGCAACATGATTGCACCCAAGAAAGTTGTCTCTCAAGTATCAAAGAGGATGATGACTCAAACTTCAACCCAGGGGTCAACAACTGTAAGTGCTAGATCAAGCGGAGTAACAACTCGATGGATGGCAAAGGCTGCCACCGTTGTTGTTGCAATTTCTAGTGCGCTAGGAAAACCAACTACGAATGCAACAGGTCGGTCATGGAAGAATTCGTTTGTCGATTACAACCCACAAGGAGTGCCTCAAATGACTCCTCGCTCTTGAAAGCCAAACACTGCGATTAACTTCAGCTCAACCAAGATTACCCCCGTGGAATGGATGAACTCCAAACTCACACCAACCCGATCTTCGAGTTTGAAGGATTTGAAGATCATGGCTACTCCATTGAAGATTCTTCTCCGATGTTTGAAAAAGAATCTACCTTCTCAGAGGCTGAGATCGAATCTGTTCAAACTATCATCATGCTAATGGTGACAAGTGGTGATGATAAGATGAAGGAAAGGATAGCATACTTACTAGCTACGGTGAGAAGGCCTGCCAAGAAAAGTGAGGAGAAAAATAAAAGAAATCAGAAAACAAAGTGAACCTATCGCAAAATTGACGAAGAAGATACAAGTTACTAATAAAAGTATGAACAGTTGAGATTTGTTATTATAAGATTAACCATATATATATACTAGTTAATCAGCGTAATTGAAAATAGTTTATTATTGTAAAATTTCTCTAAATTAAATGACAGACAAAATAAAAGGTACAAATGCATTTGGTGACTCATGAAAAGTTCTTAATTAATTTAATTAGTCTACCCCATTTTCTTATTCAAAAGTTGAAAAACTGGACCTCTGTCACAGTGCTCTAAGGATGACAAGGGGTCGAATTTGGATCAAATTCGTCGAGATTCATATTTAATTTGAATTATATGAATGCATTTCCAAATTTGTTCCATGTTCATTGAATTCAAAGTGTTTGGACTCAATTGGATCCATGAATCCTATGTGAATCCTTAATGAATCTCAAGTAGCTCCATCTCTTGCAAAATTAAATGAACCCTTATGTAAGGAACTTTGATCAAGGGCTGATGTGGGACGATCAGTCGGATAATTTAACTAGGTCTTTATCCATGTTGTTTTGTAATATGGCGGATGGGATGAGAGAATATTTAGATAATAATGGGAGAATATTTATAGATTTTATTTGGGTGAAAATGAGGAAAAGAAATAACAATATTTACGAAGTTAGCATTTTCACTGCTAATTCTAACTGAAATTTAAGACGCAATTCAACTTCAATCATTTGGCTCGAAATTTTATAATACGATAGAATTGATTAAAAAAGTTCAAATATAATTTTTTAGCTCAAATATTTTTATCTGCATGGTAACATTTATCATGACATATACCAACAATTTTTGTCCCTAAAACTAACTGAAACTTAAAAAGATTCAAATTTAACTGTTTGTCGAAACTTTATGATATGATAGTACGGAGTTAAAAAAACTCAAATGTGACATTTGATCTCCAAATAATTTCATTGTAACATATATTACCACTTTTGTCAACATTTTTTGCTATTAAATAAATATGACTAAAATTTTAAGCAAAATTAAATTTAATCGGATTTTCTCGAAACTTCAGAATACGATATAATGGATTAAAAAAAGCTCAAATATGAATTTTAAACTCGAAATATTTTCATTTATAACATATATCGCCTCTTATATCAACATTTTTTGCTATTATATATGACTGAAATTTAAAAGCAAAATTCAATTTCATCGAGTTGGCTTAAAATTTTACAATACGATATAACTGATTAGGAAAAGCTCAAATTTGACTTATGTTCTCAAAATATTTTTATCTGATAACATTTATCGTCACATATACCAACATTTTTATCTGCTAAAATCAACTGGAACTTTAAAGCAAAATTCAAATTTAGCTTTTTGAATTAAAACTTTATGATATGATACGATGGAGTTAAAACAGATTAAATATGAATTTCAAGCTCCAAATATTTTTATTTGTAACATATATCGCCACATTTGTTGGCAAATATCGTTATTTTTTGAAAAATGATTTGTCTCGTACCAAACAAGAGAAATTTGACATGGAAAATTGTTTCACTTGGAAATTCATTTCTCTTGGAAAACAATTTCCTTAAAAGTCATTTTTCTTACAATCAAACACACCCTAAGATTTATTGGTAGAATTCAAGTGAATCTATGGATTATGGGAATTAAATGAATCTTATGGATCCTAAATGAATCTGGATCTCAAGATCCAATGAATATTCATTTAGGATCCATATTCAATTTTAAATTCATTGAATCCTGAATCAACAATTCTGGATCATTCAATATGGGTCGAATTCAATATCCATCGTCACCCCTATAGTGCTCCCACTTTTTCATAATATTTATGGTTATGGTATATGCAATCAGAGTTCAAAACTTAGACTTTAAATTTTGATTATTTTATGCATTACTGTCATTAAATTTATAAAGTAAATCACTCATAGAAGTATAAGATTTTGGATTTTTAGATCGTAATATACCTACCTTTTTTAGTATTGGATCGTAATATATCTACATTTACTAATGGATACTAATATATAACAAGTTTTATACGTACCTAGCTAGATTATTTTAATTTAATGTACTTACCATGACTTAAGTAATGGTGAATCGGTCTCAAGGATAATGTGGCAGGCGATAAGAACCTCCCGAGACCCATAAGGAACCAATACAAGCACACTTAAGCCATCCGTGAGACCAGTTTACCACTATTAAAGTTATGGTATGTACATAGAAATCATATAGATATAAAAGTTGGTTTATTAGTATCCAATAACAAAGGTAACTATATTACGATCCAATGCCCCAAAAGATGAGTATATTATAATCCAAAAATGTCATAATTTATAGTAACACGTTACATTTAAAATTTATAATCATATATTATATAAACTGATCAGACTTTGAAAACAAAAACAAAAACCAAAGACAAAAATTCTGGAAGATAGAGAGTAATGCTTTTTATTTAATCATGCAAAAGGTTGTATTTTTTTTTAATGAATTGATCATGATTGAAGAGAGCTTAATTGTCATTTAAAAAAGGAATTGCAAACAGAGCTACGAATACATGCAAACAAACGGATCATGCTATCCCAAGATCAAATGTTGATTAAGATGGTAAATACCAAAAGATCAAGAAGTGACTTGAGTTATTCAAAAAATACCAAAAGGATTAGTTTAATGAAGTACAATCTGCCAAGAAGGGGTATACATAAACAATCAAGCCTTTTCATCCGAGACAACGATACACATCTTGCTTCAAGATGGTAAATAAGCATATTGAATTATCCATATTTCACATTTTTGTAACTTTTAATAATATTTTCTCTAATAATTATATATATTTATCAATTATAAATAATAGTATTATACTTATTAACAAGGTCAAAAAATATAAATAATAGCCTAATTTTATCAATCATATTAGAAAATGCATATTTTATACATAGTTTTATATTTATGAAAAAATACTAATAAATAATTATTTTTATATTCTTTGTAAGTTGTAATAAGTCTCAAAGTAATGAAAAATAACTTTATAATGATTTAAATATACTTACATTTTCGTTAATTTTATAAGTGATTTAGATGAAATGCAATATGGTTAACAACCATCTTATAACAAGATATTTATCATTTTTGAATATGTAATAAATCTCTCATGATGACGCATCTCTTAAAGGTAAAACATGTTTTGCTCCTTATGAAATTAATATTTATTATCATTTTTAATATCAATTTTTTTACAGTTATTATTAATTATCAAATATAAGAAGCTTGAAATGTGTTCGCTATGCCAAAAATTAAAATTGACACCTTGCGAATGAACCTCATTCGTTAGGCATATTTTAGATTTTTTTTTTGCAAATTTTAAAAAATATAGATAAAAGTATGATTTTATGTCATTTACATGTATTATTATTATAGAAATCAACCATGTATTTTTTTTCAATTTAATTTACAAATATATAGGTTTTATACAATGAGAAGACATTTTAGAAGTATCTTCCCCCAAGATGTTTATCATTTTCGATATACTACTCCATCTTCTCCATATTGATTGTTATCTTTGAAAGTCCTTCAGACGAATTTCAAAAATTTGGCCTCCTCCCCCACGTATTGTGGTCAGTGCGATGATGTGCATGTCGAGCCGTAGTATGGCTTGCAGGATGGTGTGGTCCTCCCCTATGGCTGGCGGAGAGAACACATTTTTGTGGAATTGAACGTTAGTAAGATTAGTATTAGTTTTGACCTCTGAGAGATCGTTGGTTTTCTTTGTGGAAAACTCCTCTCTGAAGACGAGAAAGAGGGGAAGAATGAGACGGAGTATGATGACTACAAAGCTCCTTCCATACCCTTGTTTGCTAAACTCGGCCTTCTCTTATACAAGGATCATGACCAAGATGAACCCGGCAAGGGATAGAGACATGTAGAGGATGTCATAGAAGAACTTCTTCTCCCTCTTGACATTCTTGTCCAACACGTTGAGCACACGAATGCTGAAGGCGAAGATCAAGGAAGCACTGGCCGGAAGCAAGGAGATAAGCAAGATGACCCCAACAACATTTGTGTTATTCCCATAGATGGCATGGTAGAGTTGAGTCATGACAGCCCCTCCAAGCCCTATGTAACCCTTCAAGATCTCGATCACCGCCCCGCGATTCTCCGGGAAGTTCTTGACACAGGTGACAAGGGCTCCCGTGTTGGCGAACCCTAGGGAGTTTGCCCCGACGCAGATGAAAAGACACATTTTCCACACCGGGGGTTTAGGGATTCGATGGGTTACCGAAAGCCAGATCATGAAGTAGCCCACGAAGTTGACAGCCGCCCTGAGAGAGAGGACCACTCAAGGTGGGGCCACCTCCATGATAAGGCCGGCATGGATGCTGATGTAAGCCCCAAGGTCCTTGAAGAAGCTCAGGAGATTGAGGGTAGTTTGGTCATATCCGAATGTGGATTTTATGTCGTTTGAGTACAGACCAAATATGTAAGAGGTGCCGATGAAGTTGAGGATTATGATGGTGGCAAATGCCATGAAAAACTTCCCCTTTAGTAGCTGAACCAGGAAGCTCCAACAACCATTGCAATTACCAAAAGCCATCTCTTTTGTTGTGTATTGTGTTGGGGTGCAATGGACCCAATTACCAACAACTATTGCAATCATCAAAAAAATATAATGTTAAGTATGGTATATCATTAGCAAAAAGGTCAGTTTGGTTTGTTAGATCAAAATGGACCAAAAGTTTGGTTTATTAGATTCCAATTTTCCAAATGAAAATGGTATGGTTGAATTCTATAGCTATAATATCACATATAAATTGTATAAAGTTACACTTTTATCCATTATTTTTTTATATTTCAAAAAATGCTTAAAACAAATTGAACGGAAAGGATTAATTGGATTAGGGTATCATTTGTGCAACGTCTTCATATCCATTTATATATATCCAGAGCCATTCTACGTGTTTGTGAAAGTTTGTTTCATATTGGATTGCTTGCTAATGTAACTCCCAGCAGGGTCGCCTCTGCTTCCGCCACCATCGGTGGCCATCTTGGTTTCACTCTCTTTACTGCCGCCACATGTATTTCACCGTCTGCATCCCTCCCCACCACCGCTAGACCAACCTAGCCCTCCTTCTCTATGTGGGCATCAACATTTAATTTCAACGTACCCGGGCTTGGCAGCGTCCAGGTGATAGTTGTACTGCCTCCTCGTTCCCCCTTTTGCGAACTCTTCATCGTCTTAAGGGATGTTTCTTGCTCGACCAACTGTTTTGTCTTGTCCATCATTTGGGTAGGGCTATGAGACCTCCTGTTGTGAACCCAATCGTTCCTTGCGAACCAGGCTAGCCATCCTCTAGTCATCAGTTTTGAGAGGCGAGTTTCCCCCCTCTCTTTCGCCCATCTCGCAAGCAGTTCTCCTGGTGTTGCAAGTTCGTCACTGAGCAGCGTCTCCCTATCTATGTTGTGAACTATCTTATGAATTTTGTAAATCTAAATATTACAATTGTTAATTATTATTATTTTTTAGCTGAGTTTGTAATTATTTTAATTCTTTTTACATATTATTTAAGAATATAAATACACCGTTGTAACTAAAACCCTAGTATTATTAGGGTGTGTAAATTAGTGAGTAAAAAACAGTTGGATAAAAGTTAAATTTTGATAATTTTTGGTAACTTTTGGTAATTTTGATAACTTTCAACAAATTTATGCTAATATATCAAAAATAATTTTTTTAAATTTTTTAACTTTGATAAGTTTGGGTAAATTTAATAAATTTAGGCAAAAACTATTTTGATAAATGAAATTTACGTATGAATTTGACAGCCCCTAACCCTAATAAAATTAGGGATGGCAACGGGGCGGATCGCGGATGACGGTGTATACCCCCATCCCCATCCCCGCTCCCAAAACTCATCTCCATCCCCATCCCCAGCTTAGATTTTTTAAAACTATCCTAAATTTAACTAAATTTAAATCGGATCCGATTTTTAATCGAATCCGGTTTTTAACATGTTCAAAATACAACATATTTAACTTGCTCAAGTAATAATACATCAAAATCAAACAATAATATATCAACAAGTGAGAATAAATTGGAAAATTACTACTTTGTCCTTCCCATTAATATATATATATATATATATATATATATATATATATATATTAAATTTGAATAAAAGTTATTTGGTAATTTTAACATTTTCGGGGATGGGGAGGGGGAATTCATCTGGCGGGGAAAATGGGGACGGGATGGGGAAAATTTTGTCCCCATGCCCGCCCCGACCCCGAGCAGATTTTGGAAAATCGTCCCTGTCCCCGTCCCCGTCCCCGTCTTCATCTCCAATGGAGACGGAGATTTTTCCCTAGATCGGAGCGGGCCCCGACGGGTTCGGGGATTCCCCGCCCCATTGCCATCCATAAATTATAAAATTACCCTCCAGGCTTCCCTCCCGACTCCCTCCCTCCCTCCGTTTTTCTCTTTTCCCCGGCGCCCCCACTCTTTCTCTCTCTTCACGGAATCACCAATATCACACCCACCTGCTCCAACCGCCACCATCACCGTCGCCCTCACCACCACCTCCACCTGCGCCGCACCACTTCCTGGCCGCCGACCACCCCGAACCACCACCACCACTAGCCTCTCTCTCTCTCTCTCCCTCTTTTGCGCAGCTACCGAGCACCACCGCCCACGAGCGTAGCGCCATCGCACCATCGACCCTCCGCCACCCACCATCGCCGGAATTCGCCACTGACCCCTCCGTCCAGAGTAAACTCCCTCTCTTTTATTAAGGATTTTCTTTTACCCAACCCTAATACCATTATTAGTATATCATTTTTCTCGTCTATGGTTATTACTGTTAGTATTTGGGTGTTGTTG